>JAVFKD010000005.1:0-42963 GCA_036429605.1 Cladobotryum mycophilum
TAGCTTATCATGTCACTTTGTATATACGCTGATTAATTACACGCTTAATCCAATTGATCTTAATACAATTTACGCAATAATTTAAATGATTTATTTCTACGCTTAAATAAATATATAAAAAATATCTAGCTTCGATTATCAATTGATCTAATACTTATTTATCTATGCACCTGAACCTTATATATTTTATCGATGGCTATTGTCTACGACCTCTTACCACTGCTTTTCAACGACTTCTTACCCCTGCATATTCTAGCGCCAAATTTTTTAATATGGGCACTTCAACGACTTGCTTCCAGTGTCCGTCGCCGCATTCTTATAGTCATAGTCAATGCCCTCTTGTGTATCGCCCTTCTCGTTCCTCTTGGTATCCTCCGCTAATAACTCGGCCTTACTATCCATGATCATCTTATCCATTGTACCATCTATAGCCATGGTCTCCGATACCCCGTTATCGTCGCCGCGAGCCCTGACAATCCAGTATCTCGCGTATCGTCGTGGCATCCATGTTTGTAGCTGTACGGCGCTGTATTGTGGCCTACCGTCGCTGTGTTGTGACTTTCTCCAGTGGTGTGTGATGTTCTTGGGTGATATTGTGAGATAGCGGCAAGCATTACAGCTAAACCCGTAATACATATTAAGCATCGGGATCGGCTCGCTCCAGTCATCTGGCAGCTCAATCGTATCTGGATTATTCAGTGATGCCATTTGGAAATAATCTTTTATATCTCTGAGCTATTGCCCTTTTACCTGATGCTCATGACGGAAATGCGACTCAATACTAGCACCCGGTCTTACAGCATATTGGCATACTGTACATAACAAAAGCTGATATTTCTCATTTAGTAGTATATACTTGTCCATCTTGTAGTTTATCATGTATTGCCAGTATAATTTCCAAGTAATATCCTATGATTATAGACCCTTTTTAAAATCGCGTTAATGTACGCGACGCAATATCACAAACCAATCTTAGTATAGACTAAAGATCACGTGATAAGACTTATTTAACCAATCATAAAAGCATAACTATAGCATTAATAATCACTTAATTAATTACTTCAATACTTACTTACTCTATACAATAATTAATAGCATAGCACGGGTTCATTCTTATAAAAATGAATCCTACTCATTCAGATCATAATGAACCTAATATTTATTTATCATTAGTACTGAATATAGAATTATAATACTAAAAGCCATTGCTGAAATTGCTCTGGCTAACCCCAATGGCTTTAACCTAAGTGGGGCGCTCTTAACCCAACGACCAATTAGCATTAGCGTCCAGCTTCAAAGAATCCGACTCCAAAGCTCGGGCCACTTTACCCCGGTTTACACCAAATCTTTGGAGTCTAACATCCTGCGAATAATACTTAGGCTATTAATCCCAGTCAAGCTAGGAAACAGCCTATGCAATAGCTGCGGAGAAAAGGCATCCCTAGGCCACGAAGACGTGTGTAAAGGAGCTAGCCGAAGGTGGATCAACCGCCACAATCAGATAACCCGTGCCATTTATAAAACACTAGCTAGCCGGGCTAATCTAGAAGTGGAAATCGAACCTTCCCTGACCCCTTATATACCCTCAGGCCCCAAGGACCCCCAAGACCCTCAGGACCCTCAGAACCCTCAGAACCCTCAGAACCCTCAGAACCCTCAGGACCCTCTTAGTGCCCCAGGCCCTAGCACCCAAGGCCCTAGCACCCAAGGCCCTAGACCTCAAGACCCTTCAAAAACCCCTAGGCCCCAGACCCACCAAAAAGCAGATCTAGCTATTACCTTAGGGTCTAGCCGCTATTTCTACGATATCCAAATCGTAGCTATAAATAAGCCCTCAGCTAGACCCGAGGCTTATAGCACGTTAGCAGAGGCTGCTAAGGAAAAACAGCGCAAGTATGAGTATTTAGCCCCTTTTTTCAGGCCTATAATTATCTCATCAGGGGGCCTATTCGAAAAAGAGGCTTCTAAGCACTATAAGGAACTGCAGAAGGCTGCAGGGCCTACAGCAGCTACTTGGATGGATAATCAGATAGGGCTTATTCTGGCTAAGACTAGGGCCCAATCAGCCCTTTCTATAGCTAAGGATATCCCTAGGACTATAGAAAAGACCTGGGAAGCTAGAAAAAGTATAAGAAAAACCAAGACTAACTAACTATAGCTTATCCTTTTACTATCCTTAATTTCCTTGTTTTTCTTGTTTTTTCTTCTTTTCTTATTTTTCCCTTATTTTCTCTTATTTTCTCTTATCTTTCTTATTTTCCTTATTTTCCTTATTTTCCTAATTCTCTTTATTTTTCCTTATCTTTTCCTTATTTTCTCTTATTTTTCTATTTTTCTTTTATTTTCTTTTTATTCCTTTATACATTCCTTAAATCCCTATTATTTCCTTATAAAAAGCTATATAAAAACCCTTATAAAAACAATCTAGCATAGTGGCTTAGTATAATTAATATAAGAGAAATTAAAACCCTACTACTTCCCTTAAACCCTGCTTTATCGCTACGCTCCCCTTACCGGGGGCTTAACTGTACGGGTTTAACCACGGTTTCCGGGTTTAACCACGGTAACCAGGTTCGCCCACTTTGTGTAGCTGGGTTTGGGTTTGTTTTGAGTTTGACCACCGTAAAAGTTAAGATTTAGGGTTAGGGTTTGGTTAGGGTTAAAATAGGTAAAAATATATTATTACTATTTAAGCTAGGGGCTAGGTTTTTCTGTTTCTTTAAGTAAGAAAACAGAAATCGGGTAGGGTTAGGGTTAGGTTAGGCTTTGTATAATAGAGCGGTTAACTTCTTACTTTTACTTATTTAAATTATTTTATTGTATTTTTATTTATGTATAACGTATTCCATAAGCGAGTGTGCCACACAAGCGAGTGTGCCACCCTCCACCACCACATCTACCTCTATCACAATATGTTAAATTCCTCAACGATCTTGAATGGCATTACCTTCGTATGAAAGTAGAGTTATTATAGCTCTTGAAGCTCTTAAAAAAGACCCAGATTTAAGTCTTAGAGCTGCAGAAAAGATCTATAACGTCAATCGCATGACTTTAAGTCGGCGTCGCGCTGGACAGCCTTCACGATGCGATACAAGAGCCAATTCGATGAATCTTACAGAATTAGAAGAAGAGGCTATACTTGAGCATATAATCGACCTATCTGCGCGATCATTTCCTCCTAGATTGTGTGGTGTTGAAGAAATGGCCAATCATCTACTGCGCGTACGCGACGCGCTACCAGTTGGCAAAAACTGGGCATCAAACTTCGTCAAACGCCAACCAAAGCTCCGTACACGCTGGGCTCGCAAATATGATTATCAAAGAGCTAAATGCGAAGACCCAACACTTATCAGCGCTTGGTTTAAGCTTATACAGAATATCAAGGCTAAATATGGGGTCCTTGACGATGATCTTTATAACTTTGATGAGACTGGCTTTATGATGGGTATTATCTTTTCAGGCATGGTAGTCACAACTTCAGAAGGCCGTACAAAGGCTAAATTATCCCAGCCTGGCAATCGGGAATGGGCAACTGTGATCCAAGGCATCAATGGAATGGGTTGGGTAATACCGCCATTTATTATCCTTGCTGCACAATATCATCTTGAGAATTGGTATCGAGAGTGTAATCTTCCAGCAGATTGGCGCATTGCAACAACAGAGAATGGCTGGACTACCAATGAGGTTGGCTTAGATTGGATTAAGCATTTTGATCATCACACAGCTTCTCGTACGAAAGGGATCTATCGAATGCTTATCCTTAATGGTCATAAGAGCCATCACTCAACGGCATTTGAGCTCTATTGCAAAGAGCATAAGATTATTACAGTCTGTATGCCTCCTCATTCCTCGCATCTCCTTCAGCCATTAGATGTTGGTTGCTTTAGGCCATTAAAGCAAGCATACGGTCGATAAATTGAGAAGTTAATGCGTATGCATATTACACACATTAGCAAGCTTGAGTTTCTCTGCGCCTTTCATACAGCATTTTTTGCTACGATTAACGAGAAGAATATTAAAGGAGGTTTTAAAGGAGCTGGTCTATTACCATTTAATCCGCAGAGTGTTCTTTCAATGCTTGATATAGAGTTACGAACATCAACACCTCCGGAAACACTGCCTCAACCTATACAGCCTTGGGTCTCCAAAACGCCAAAGAACGTGCATGAGGCTACCTCACAGTCAAAGCATATAAAGAATTGTATCTCTGCTCATCAAAATAGCTCTCCAACTATAATGTTAACTGCAATTGATCAATTTGCAAAGGGTACAACGGCAATCATGCATCAAGTGGCACTTTTACGCGAAGAGGTCTCCGAACTTCGTGCAGCAAATGAGGCATTAAGCAAGCGCCGCAGAGCAAAAAAACTCGCATACGACTTGGAGGCACACTTACTGTTCAAGAAGGAATCGATCAATTGGATCAAAGGGATATAAATGAGCAAATTGAGCAGGAGGGGCGGCAAAGAGGGTCTGCTCGTACGAAGGCTTCGCGCTGTAGCAAGTGCAGCAAGACTGGCCATAATGTGCGAACCTGTAAGAAAGTATAACTAAGTAAAAGATATGATTATCTTCTTTTGATACTATTATAATAACTAGATATTTAATATAGATTGAGAAGTGTTAAGAGCTGACTTTGTTTTTTTCTACACGAGGTGGTGAGGGGTGGCACACTCGCTTGTGTGGCACACTCGCTTATGGAATACGTTAATAGTATATTTATCCTAGCTTTTTCTTTTTCTTTTATTTTAATTAATTAATTCATATAACAACCCGACCTTGCACTTATATCATTAACCAAGAATGGACCCACTTTTAGTGACACTTATGCAAGCTATTGATTAGAACGCCGTTACGGTAAAACCACGGATGATCTAACCAATTACAATCAGCTCGAACGAGATCGAGTCAAGCAAGTTCGATAGCTTAAATATAATCGGTTCAATCTATTACAACTACTAGATCATTGGTTCATTCTTATGAGAATAGAACCTTACATTCGTTCAGACTATAATAAACTTAACTATTATATATACTAGCCTATATCTCTTTTATATATCTAATTAGTTATTAATATAATTGTTTACTATTAGCACCTAATACTTAAACTGTAACACTTTATCTTATTGTTTAATACTGCTTTAATCCACTGCTAATATTAAACCACGATTTAAATTATTCTAGTTAAGAAACGCCCAAAACGTTACAATTTATTATTAATTTATTTATACACTTAGATTCTAGACTAAATTAACCTTATATAAATACTTTAAAATATATTAATAACCTAGATATTAAGTAATGTATTATTAATAGCCATTGTATAATATTTTAGCCGCTTTTTAATGAAACATAATTTAAATCGTGGTTTAATATTAGTAATGAATCAGACTGATATTAAGCAATAAGGTAAAGTATTATAGTTTAGGTATCGGGTACTGATGGTGAACAATGTTAATTAACGACTGACTAAATACCAAAAAGAGTTATAAAAGCTAGTGTATATAGTAACTAGGTTCATTATGATCTAAATGAATATAACGTTCTATTCTCATAGGAATGAACTAATTATCTAGTAGTCGTGATAGATCGAGTCGATTATATTCGAGCAATTATATATACTCTAGTCGATTCTATTCGAGCCGTTGAGTTTGCTTAAGTTAATCTCGTTCGAGCTAATCATAACTGGCCAAATCGCCTAAACCTTTGCTATAATTATATTCCAATCAATAGCTTACACAAGCCTCACTAAAAGTAAGTCTATTCTTGGTTGATTATATAAGTACAAGATCGGGTTATTATACGCTACTTTATAAAGGTTACCCGGGACTAGCCGAAGTTTTAGGCTATTATGTTTTCTTTTATTATGATATTTTTTTTACTATTATACTATAATAAATCTTATGTATTTTTTAAATTATAATCATAAACTTATATACGATATATCCTATTTGTTATATACTAAATTACTTAAATTCTCATATTGAATATTAATAATAAATTAAACTAAAATTAAACAATAGGTTTAAAGTATTACAGTTTAGGTATTAGGTACTAATAGTAAATAATTAGATTAATAACTAATTAAATATATAAAAGACCTTTTTAACTTATTATATAGAATAGTTAGTTTTATTATAATCTAAATAAATATAAACTTTATTCTTATAGGAATAAACTAATTATCTTTTTGTTATAATAGATCCAGTCGATCCTATTTAAGTTGTTTATTATTACTTACTTTACCTAAGGCTTTACTATCATTGTGTTCTAATCCGTAGCTTACATAACTATCACTAACAGTGGGTCCATTTGCCCTACCTAATATAACTGCAAGCTCAGTTCGTTACATAGCATAGCTTCATTCTTATCAGAATAAGCCTCCTACTCATTTACATCAGAATGAACCCAGCCGCTTCTATATACCAATCTGCGCCTATCACCCTCCCTCGTGTATTTTAGCCGGTTGTTTGTGTGCTTGTTCACCTAGCTGTTGTAGAATAACCGCCGCCATAACGTTCGCATGAACGCACCTGACCCCCCGAGCCGAGCCCCTAACCCGAGCCAGAGCATATACTCTCGCATCGTCTTGAACGACTGCTGGAAATGCTCAGAGAACCACTTCGTCCGTCCCCGCCGCCTGTATGCCCCGTAGCACGCCGGTATCACCATGTCCGGGAACTTGTATTCCCCTTTCTCTTTTGCCTCCGGGTCTATTGCATGGAATATGAGCTAGAACCCGCCCCGTTCCGCGTTTTCTTACTTTACCCAACTAGGCAATAAGCTGGAACGGGGCGCGTTTCGGGGCAAGAGATACAGGGGAGAAGGTCATAGAAGCTGATTGGCGTAAAAGCTAGAATGGGCCACGTTCTGGTAGGGACTTACTAAGTAATAGAGTTTGCCGTTCGATTTTTATAGGAACAAATTTGCCCGGAAGATATTGCATAGAAACAAAACTAGTTTTATTCTAAACTAGCATAACTGGTAAAAGCCGCATTACCAATACCCGATTAGACACAGATCCAATAGCAACTGTGGTCCCAAACACTGCTAATACTCTTAGTCAATGCTCTAGAGGTAACCAAATCAGAGGGTTATTATCTCTTATGATCCATGTACCGTCAGAACTTATAGTATAGCCGTAGATATCCATATCTTGTAAAGATACTTTAGCTGATACCTTAATAATAGACGTATCTATTCTTAGGATACCAATTTCAGTAATAAGACACGAGTTATCTATTGGATCAAATTTCAAGTATTTTATAGGCCAACTGAAATCTAGAATTTGAAGGCAGTTACCTAAGTTTATATCCCAGATTCTGACTGTGTTATCGTGTGAACCTGAGGCAAGCCGCTGGCCATCAGGTGAGAACATAACTGAGTATATGTGACTATTATGGCCCTCAAGAGTCTGAAGATAGTTGCTTAACTTTGTCTCCCAGATTCTGATTGTCCTATCTTGTGAACCTGAGGCGAGCCGCTGGCTATTAGGTGAGAATATAACTGAGTATACTGAACTATAATGGCCTTTAAGAGTCTGAAGACAATTACCCGAGTTTGTATCCCAGATTCTGACTGTCTTATCTTCTGAACCTGAGGCGAGCCACTGGCCATCAGGTGAGAACATAACTGAGTATATCCGACTATTATGGCCCTCAAGAGTCTGAAGACAGGTGCCTGAGTTTGCATCCTAGATTCTGACCGTGTTATCTTCTGAACCTGAGGCGAGCCACTGGCCATTATATGAGAACATAACTGACCACAACGAAGCATTATGGCCCTTAAGAGTCTGAAGATAGCTGCCTGAGTTTGTATCCCAGATTCTGACTATCTTATCATATGAACCTGAGGCGAGCCGCTGGCTATCAGGCGAGAACACAACCGAGTGTATAGAAAAATCATGGCCCTTAAGAGTCTGAAGACAGTTGCCTGAGTTTGTATCCCAGATTCTGATTGTCTTATCGAGTGAACCTGAGGCGAGCCGCTGGCCATCAGGTGAGAACATAACTGAGTTTAACGAATCATTATGGCCCTTAAGAGTCTGAAGGCCGCTGCCTAAGTTTGCATCCCAGATTCTGATTGTCTTATCTTCTGAACCTGAGGCGAGCCACTGGCCATCAGGTGAGAACATAACTGAGCATACCGAATCATTATGGCCCTCGAGAGTCTGAAGACAATTGCCTGAGTTTGTATCCCAGATTCTGATTGTCTTATCGTGTGAACCTGAGGCGAGCCGCTGGCTATCAGGCGAGAACACAACCGAGTGTATAGAAAAATCATGGCCCTCAAGAGTCTGAAGACAATTGCCTGAGTTTGTATCCCAGATTCTGATTGTCTTATCGTGTGATCCTAAGGCGAGCCGCTGGCCATCAGGTGAGAACGCAACTGAGTGTACCGCATTATCATGGCCCTCAAGAGTCTGAAGACAGCTGCCTGAGTTTGCATCCCAGATTCTGACTATCTCATCATATGAACCTGAGGCGAGCCGCTGGCCATCAGGTGAGAACGCAACTGAGTATACCGTATTATCATGGCCCTCGAGAGTCTAAAGACAGCTGCCTAAGTTTGTATCCCAGATTCTGACTATCTTATCATATGAACCTAAGGCGAGCCGCTGGCCATCAGGTGAGAACATAACTGAGTATATCCGACTATTATGGCCCTCAAGAGTCTGAAAACAGCTGCCTGAGTTTGCATCCCAGATTCTGACTATCTTATCATATGAACCTGAGGCGAGCCGCTGGCCATCAGGTGAGAACGCAACTGAGTGTACCGCATTATCATGGCCCTCGAGAGTCTGAAGACAGCTGCCTGAGTTTGCATCCCAGATTCTGATTGTGTTATCATATGAACCTGAGGCGAGCCGCTGGCCATCAGGTGAGAACATAACTGAGTATATCTAACTATTATAGCCCTCAAGAGTCTGAAGACAGGCGTTCCAGTCCTTTTCTACAATCGGCGCCAAGAGTATCCATGTTAGCTCCTCGCCCTTGAATATGCTCCGTATTTTGCTCTGCTCGGGACTAAAGATAAGGGCAGACACGTATGCTTGAAGTGGCGTGTGCTCAATCACCCAACCATTTCGAGAAATAAATCGCCAAGCATCTTATACTAAGCTTAATATTTGGCTTTAAGGCATTTGTTCCTGCTCTAGTTAGTTTATATTAAACCCTAATTTGATTAGATAAAAACCAACCGCCAATAGGTCTTTAAGTCTTGTTATTGACAGAATGCCTTTCGATACACTTCGTAGAAGACTTAAAGCCTCTAGCCAGTGGAGAAAATGATAATGCAGGAACATATCAATTAAGCCACCTTCTTCGAAGACTTCCGTCACATTTTGGCTAGGACTACAGTCTTGGAGATGGTCAATCCAGTAAATGCATAAATACATCACTGCGGCTAGCGGATCCGGATTAGGCTGCTGGACCTGGTCGATGTGATATCCTAGAGAACTTAAGTTATAGATGTCGCGGCGTAAAGTGTCGTTCATGACTTGAAGCGATTGTGAAAACATAGTATAATGAATGTCTTGAAAACTAGAAGAAGAGATGGCAGCCCAAGCCCTATCCATAGTTAAGTGATCTTTCGCTGATTGGTGGACGAAATAGATCGTGTCACCACGAATGGTCAGAAATGAGCCGCATAAGTTTATAACCTCCTGGAATGGGGCAACATCTGTGATGTCTTCGAAAAAGCCGTCAGGTCTTCCAATAAGAGAATAGAGCTCATGAAGAGCAACAGGCCGGTAGACAGTCGCTACTACAGTAAGAATTTGTTTACAGAGGGAAACATCCTCATCATCGTCCATGTTAAGTATCTAGTCCAGCATTCGCTTATATAAAGAATCAAGGCCTGGTGGGAAGGCCTAAAGCTTTGCAACCGCCTTCCGGCTTGTGAATTTCTCGAGATTTTGACAAACCAAGGCCACCCAGAGAAATGTATTAGTAGCATTAGAAACCAAGTATTGTTCGATAGTATCTCGTGTTACAATATTGTATTTCTTTTGCTGCTGTAGGAGCTTCACCTTATGCCGGATATAAGTCTGAACAGCGGCAGAGATTAAATTCTCATTCAGCTCAAGGCATATTCTGATTTTCTGGTCGGTATTTTCGAGCTTCTCTTCAATGCTAGGCCAGTTACGACTTGATACAATCCACTTAGCTTGAGAGGAGGAGCGGGCCTAGGAAATAAAGTCCAGAAGTCATGGAAGTTCCTCCGTACACTCATTAAGAGCGTCAATAACACATATAATATCTCCAAGCTCAGGATCCTTAAGTATCGCTATTAGTATCTTAGATAGCGCTATCCAGGCATTTTCATCTTCAAAAAGTTGTTTGCCCGCGTGATTATACCTCTCTCGAACATGAGAGATAAGCGACGGCTGTTGAACTATAAGGCTGAAGATAAGTCCTCGCAGTACAGCGGTAGCCTTTCTCAGCCTTGGCTCAGTTGCCTGGCAGAAGAAGTACGACAGGCGATATCGTGCAAGCTTCTTCATCTCATCAATAATGCCGCATAGCAACATTGTCTTTCCCTTGCCAGGGTCTCCCTTGATCCAGAGTAGCCAATACTGCGGATCTTCAAGCCATGTTCGGAAGTCGGTATGTTCGAGGATCCAGCAATACGAGTCTCTAAGCAGGCCGCCTTTGATCTGCTCAATGCGCGCCTTGTCATCGCGGGGATCAGTAAGTCGTAAATCAGCTAGGCATTGGTCTATTATTTGATGAGATACGTAATTGTGAATATCGCCCTGATAGATCGTGGTATTATTGCCAAATTGATTATTTGTAATATTACGCTGCTATGATGTTATCGAATTCGCTATAGTTAAAAGGCTTTACAAGGGTAAATATTAGAAAATACAATAGTCATGACTGGAGATATTTTGAGTATAGGTGTAAGAAACATATTGGGCTGGAAGCTGGCCCAGCCCCTCACTTCACCGAAATATTCTTACCTAATCAACTACTTTAGTACGGGAGCCCATAGGTGCGCGGGATCCCGCGCATTTAAAATTACACGGGTCCCGCGCAAATTATGTCAGCACAGAGGCCCTAGCCAATCAGCGCCGCGGATTTCATTCGGATCAGAATGAACTTAATGCATCGCAGGCTGGCTTTTTTATGCCTTTAGCAAATACATAATCTAGATTTATTTTTTACAGCTATGGCCCAGTTATCATTTCCCGATGATGCTCTCCCCCAGAGCTAGAATATGATTCCCGCAATACATTATTTCAGGCTATTAATGCCTGGGCAGCAAGTCGTGGTTATGCATTTACTATAGGCAAATCAACCAAAGAAAAGAGCGGTAAACAGACTGTTACATATGGCTGCGATCGATTTCGCCGAGCCCCTAGCCCATCTAGAAAGCGCAGTCGGAAAACAACAACCCGTTCAACCGGTTGTCAATTCTCAATATATGCTAAAGAGTCTCTTGATGGCACAGTCTGGAGTGTACGCCATCGCCCAGATAAACGCTTCTCAATACACAATCACCCACCAAGCTTACACCCATCTGCTCATCCAGCTCATCGCAAGCTAGGCGTTCAAGAAGGTACAGAACTTCAAAAGCTAGTAACTGCAGGCATTGCTCCAAAAGATATTCAGACCTATATACGTCAAGAGCAAGGCAATGATCTGGTAACACGGCAAGATATCTATAACCGTATTGCCAATACAAGACGAGAGATATGCGAAGGGCAAAGCACAATCCATGCTCTCGTTAACCAATTAGACAACAAAGGGTTCTGGAATCGAATAAAGCTTGATAAAGATGGCCGGATAATAGCTATTTTATTTGCCCATCCTGACTCATTACAGTATCTTCAGGCATACCCGGACCTACTATTGCTGGACTGTACCTATAAGACCAATAAATATCAGATGCCGCTTCTTGATATTATTAGTGTTGATGCTTGCCAGCGATCCTTTTGTATTGCCTTTGCATTCTTAAGCGGCGAGCAAGAGGAAGATTATATCTGGGTATTAGATCGACTTCGATCTATATATGAAGTTTGCGGTACTAGGCTTCCATCTGTAATACTTACAGATCGCTGTCTTGCATGTATGAATACCGTTACAGCAGTATTTCCTTTAGCACAGTCGTTACTTTGCCTTTGGCATGCAAATAAGGCTATTGTTCGACATTGCCTTCCTATTTTTACTGCACAAGAGCGTTTATTTGCTATTACACAAGAGGAAATAATAGCAATTAAGGCATCAGGGTCTAAAAACTGGGATGCCTTTTATCAATTTTGGCATTCAATTATTGGCTCATCAACAGAGGCAGTCTTTACTGAGCGCATCCAACAGTTTGAACGGCAATATCTTCCGGGTCATGTTGAGGAAGTCGCATATATCAAGGATACCTGGCTTTAGCCATACAAGGAAAAGCTCGTTAAGGCTTGGGTAAACCAGCACACACACTTTGGCAATGTGGTTACATCTCGCGTTGAAGGCATTCATGCACTTCTTAAGTCTCATCTAAAGAGATCTACATTAGATCTCTTCGAGGCTTGGAGAGTAATAAGGCATGCATTACTCAATCAGTTATCAGAGCTACGATCCAATCAGGCTAAGCAACAAATTCGAGTACCAATTGAACTCTCAAATGAGCTATACTCTGCTATACATGGCTGGGTTTCACACGAGGCACTACGGAAGGTTGAGGAACAGCGAAAGCTTCTACAGAAAACAGATCCGCCTCCCTCGCCTATCTGTACTGGGCTTTTTACACGATCATTTGGTTTGCCCTGCCTTCATCAGATAAGCTCCTTACAAGAGCAAAAACAGGTTCTTTTACTATCACACTTCCACTCACATTAGCACCTCCAACGCCCTGGGCAGCCATTACATCTATTAGAGCCTCAAAGGCTTGAGTCTACCCGGCTGTTAGAAAGATCTAATATTCCACAATCAAGTACCCTGCGAGAACCAAGCGCTTTTGAATACGTTGAGCAACAAAGAAAGCCCCCTCAGTGCAGTAAATGCCATCAAATTGGGCATACAAGATCTTCTCGAGTATGCCCATTACGGCATCAAGAGCTTCTAGCCTCATCTATTCAAGCAGCAGCACAGCCAACGGCAACGATAACAACAGAGCCAATAGCACAGCCAATGGCAGTGATAACAGCAGAGCCAACGGCAGTAATACCAGTACAGCCAGCGGTAGCAATAGCACCAGAGCCAATAATAGCAATAACACCGGAGCCAAAGCGTCCAGAACAGCTACGGTTTGATACGCCTGAAGCTATATACCAACGGTATATCACTGCACGAGGGGCTTGGTACAAGAAACAGCCTGCTGGAAGTAGGACAAACCAGTTATACCGTAAGGCTATGGGACTGCCGCAGCGATATCCTAAAGCAACGTATAACTGGTGCTTAGATTATAAACAAATGGGTCAGCGCTGCAAGACAAGTCGGCCTATAAGAGACTGGACAAAGGAAGAGATGATGGCTTATATAGATTGGTCAAATACGGAAGATCAGCGTGTAGAGGCTGCTATTACACAAAGGCTGGCAGATGATCCAGCTGAAAGTAGCAGACGCGGGATGGAACGGATTTGGCAGCAGGCTGAGGAAGATAGTAGAGAGCAGGAGATGTTATACGATTCAAGTACTATAGTTGTTGCATCTAGCCGTTAGTTATCTTGTAAGAGGAATTATAAGGCAAGATTATTAGTAATAGATTTATTATAAGAGTAAAAGTTATTGTAATAGGAGGCCTTTTGCAATCCGTAGATTGAGGGATTAAGTTCATTCTGATCCGAATGAAATCCGCGGCGCTGATTGGCTAGGGCCTCTGTGCTGACATAATTTGCGCGGGACCCGTGTAATTTTAAATGCGCGGGATCCCGCGCACCTATGGGCTCCCCTTTAGTACAGTTTAAACAAAATTCTTACATAAGTAGCAAGAGTAGCAAATAGGAAGCTTTAATCTTATATCTAAATACGTTTGCTTTAGTTATTCTTTTCACTTAATTAATAAAATTAGGATTATCTTCCAGAACAACAATTCGCCTTATTTACCTAGTTTCTCTACAAACAAAAAACAACTCTAGTTCATTCTAGTCAGAATAAATAATATTGGTTAACATAAGAATAAACTCGGCTATCCTTACATTCAGTGTTAGGTCAGTCTACGTTTAAAACAACAAATAAAGCAAAGCCATGTAGATATAGGTATAGGTCATTGCCAATCAGTTAAGACCAGAATAAACCTACTATCTAGAACGCCAAACCAAAGCCAGTCTATATCCTTGTGTAATCTTTAGGCCCATACCGATCAATAAAAACCATACGAAACCTCCCCGCCTTGACACCGCCAATCAACCAAGACCAGCCTTTATTTTCCCTAATCCATCTTATGGGTTCATACCGATCAATAAAGACCATATGACCCTTTACTCTAACGTCGCCAGTCAATCAAGGCCAGCCCCAAATTCTACTCCTCCACTTCACTGTCGCCCAGTCCCTTCTCGGCTTCCTCCTCGCCCGCGGAAACCTCGGCCAATCCGCTCTCCTCCTAAAGCTGATTATCAGGCGTCTCATCGTCCTTAGCGTCAGCCACTTCTAGTTCTTCATACTCGGCGGCTGCATCGGGAATCTCCTCACCCTCGTCCATCTCCTCAATGTCAGACTCTACCCCGGCTAAGTTATTATCTAAGTCTACATCCGAGTCAACAATAACCTCCTCACTCTTATATTGCTTCTTGCGTCTCTCGACGCCCGACTTCACCCTGCTGGCGCGGACCCTGACCTCGCTGTCGTTCTTGGCCTTCTTGGCCGCCTTCTCAATGGACTCCTCCAGGACAGTGATCATTCGCGCAAAGAGGTCCTTGACGGGGAGGTCGGAGAGCGCCTGCATCTCTTCGGATGACTTCTTCTCGATGAGAATGACAAGGGCCATGGCGATATCGTCGGCCGCGTCTTGCCAAAACGTGCGCTTCTTAATGTCGGCGTTAAGGCAGAGCTTAGCGATGCACGTCAGGGCGTGTCCCATCGCAGAGGTATAGTCGGAGTTATAGTCAAAGTTAGCCGGGTCAAGGTCTCGGAGCAGTACCCAGGCGTAGCGATTGAATGGATGGTGGAAATACATTCGCTAGAATTCGAAAATGACAACCTCGCGAATGTTATCGGGGAACCAGTCTGGTAGGCTCATCTCTGCAGACATCTGTCGTGCCCACTTGGTTAGGCAGAGCCTCTCCTGGTGATCATAAAAGGAGTTAATGACTTTGAGTGTGTGCCAAACGACTTCCTTAGACTGTCCAATGCAATAGAGGCGATGGTGCATTTGGCGAATAGTCTTGGCATTATGATGAAAATTGATGGCGATGCCAACGTGACAGCACCGCTGCAGATTGACCCCCGTTGACATAATATTGATATTGGCCAGGAAGATCTGGGATGCTGAGTTTGGATCCACAAATTCTGCAATCTGTTTGGCCTTGCGAGCGCCCTTGTCTAATGACCGAATGGTATTGACATAGAATCCGGCCATGTTAAGTATAGATAACGTCATCCTGCAAAAGTTAGCCCAAGATCACCAAGGCAGGGTCGTAGCCGGTTCATTCCGGTACGAATGGATCGATGCCGTTCAGATCGGAATGAACTCGCTCACAGCAGGGGGGGGGGCGGGTAAAAAGGGGGTAAACTTACTGTTGGATCCAGGGTGTGTCGCAGAAGACCACCACACGCTTGCCCTGTACGTGGACATAATCAAAGCAAAGATTCGTTAGCTGAGCAGTGACGGGACTGCCTCCAAGAAGCCATCGCATCCACTGCTGTGGACCAATGAGTGTGGGAATGTTAGGATTAGATCGGGTTTGGCCGAAAAAGAAGTTAATACCGCCGTGGACGGAGTTACTGGCGAGCTGCTTGACGTGTTCGACGCCCGCGATGACTTGGTCGGAGCTCTTCTTCGCGTTCTTGGCCTCGGTGGTGGTGGTCTCGACGTTTCCGTCGCGCAGCTTGCGCAGCTGTCTGACCGCCTGCTCCTTGTTCGGACCGAGAAGCTTGGCCGCGTCCCGGCGCAGCAGGGCAATGTTTCGAGCATCGTGGGCGCCGAGGACGCCCTCTCTGTAGGACCCAAAGTTCAGTTGGCCGCTCTCTGGGCCCGAGTCCGACCTCATGCTCTGGGAGGGGGTGAAGGTATCGTTGAGTTCGCCGGCGGTGGGGGGCGCGACAGGCTCTGCGCCATGGCCTCCCCGTGAGATTTGACCAACGGGGCCGTGGCGGGGTCGAAGCAGAGCTCCTCGGTGTAAATCACCATGGGGGGCAGGTCGACGGCGGGGAATTCGATTTTGCCGTCGGGGAGTGTGAGGGGGTGCGCAGGGTGCGCCGAATAGACAGCTGGCCGAGTATACGCGAAATGACATTCTTGGCGAAGCCAATGTCCCAGTGGCCCTCCTCGCCGGCGACTTCCAACAGGTCAGGGCTCAGCTGCCAGATGGGGTACGACTGTTCCTGCCATAGCTTGAGCATCTTGCGCCCAGAGGGCTTCTGAACGAGCCCGGCGCTCTCGTGGAGAAGACCCTTCGTGACCTCCTCGCCAATGGTGTTCGTCTCGGCGAGAGCATCGTAATCGGGGTGCCAAATGTTCTGGGTGTATCCGAGGTCGAGGCCGCGCCAGTCACGGAATTTGATGCCCGACTTGAGCCAAATGAGAGCCATAGGACTTAAAATGTCCTTGAGACTCGACGTAAGGAGGGTACCCGTCACCTAAACAAGATCCTGCCAGTCTAGAAGTCGAAACATATGGTTGTAGGCTCCGTTGAGCTTACGGGCCACGTGGGCCTCGTCGACGATGAGGGTCTCGAAACAGATATCGGCCAACTCGGCATTGCGCGAAAAGACGTACTCAATGAGGTTACCATCCGGTCGAACTCGGCTGCCTCTGGGGAGACGAACGATTTCCTTCTCGTTTATGTCGCGGGCGTAGTACTTCCGGATACGCTTGTTAGTAGAGAGCTCATCTTCTTCTTCCATGTCGCCGGCTCGTTCCATGGCCGCCTCGTCGGATTCAAAACCGGTACGGGTAGAAGACCCGCCATCGTTCTCCCTGGCCGCCAGCTCATCAAGGTCGCGTGCGACATCCTCATCGGTGCGAAACCTCTTATTAGTGTCCGTGTCGGTGCTATCCCGCTTCCTCTTGCTCGTGGTCTGCCGAATAACAAATCGAGTCTCGATTCGCTTAAACTGCCGAGTGTACAGGGTGGGGAACGTGGTGAGTATAACAATGCGCCCAGTCTATGATAGATGAGCTGAGTTCATTCCAATGAGAATCAAGGGGCGCTCGTTCAGGCAAGAATGAACCGGGGCAGTACTTACCGAAGGCTGATCAGTCTTCTTCATTAGGCTCTATAAGAATTTCAGAAAACTCTTTGAGTGGATGATCTTCGCGGTTTTATCCGGGAATTGAGCACGGGTCACGTAATAAACATAGGCGTTCAAGGTTAGGTGTTGCTTCACCTCCTGAAACGTCTGGAGAATCGTGGACACTGGGTTAATGATGAGGGTAGGGTAGAACTTAACATCGACCCCGGAATTGCGTAGATTCATCTTATATCTAACCTTGACCTCGATACTGCCAATAAAAGTCTTAGTCTTGCCGAGGCCCATTTCGTTCGCCAAGATACTGGGCATGCCTGCCTTAAAACGATTCAACATCTCGCCAAGGTCTAGAAGTACATTAGCATTTACTACTAGAAGGGAGGTGTAGAGAGGACAGGTTCATTCTGGTCTAAATGGATCGGCCTCGTTCAGACCAGAATAAACCCGGTCATAGTCGAGGAGGGGGCAGAGTACATACCGGCGACTTGGTAAGGCTTCAATGTCTCGACGGGTTTGCCTGGATACAAGGCTAACTCTGGGTAGGGTGAGATTCCCAGGGACTTGCAGATGTCGTTGAAATCAACGAGTTGCGGCGGCGGGTGGTTGTTCATGAATCGCTCGAACTTGTAGGCATTTTCGAACCTCTGCGCCATCTTCTTGACATCCTTGGCCGTGTCCCGGGCAGCGTCGGTCATCACATCCGAACTGTTGACCGCGTCCATGAAGGTCTGGAGCGTCGTGTCACCTTCGAGCACGGCTTAGACTCCCTGAACAGACTTCTCGGTGCGGGCCGTAATGAGCTTGATGTCCTTGGTCTTGAACTTGGCGCTCAGGGCCTTGTGGAGAATCTCGAAGTCGTGCCTGTTCATGGAGGGCATCTCGTCGTGGAGCTGGTGGGACAGCTTAGCCTGCTCCCTGTCGGAGCTCGCCCGGGCCTCAAAGACCTCGGTGATGGCGGTGAAGACCTCGAAAGCGGCGTCACCCTTGATCTGCCCGTCCCGCTGGCCCCGGGAGGGTGTCTTGTTGGGCGTGCGCATTGGCGATGACGTAAGGTTATCGGTCGCGAGAGCCATCTCGTCCAGGATGAGCTGCTGCTCGTTCCCCATGTGCATGATGTGGCGTGCCTTGCTGTTGTCTTCTTCGCCGTCATCGAGGCTGGAGCCCTTGTCGTTCGGATCATAGTACCCCTGGAAGTTCTTGTTGCGGCCGGCGGGCACCCTACCAAAGATGTTACGGTCGGCCTTCTCTCTGCGTGTCATGGCCGCGTAAAAGAGGCAGACGGCGCGGTGGAAATCCTCGGCGCTGTAGGATCCAATCACTGGGTCCTCGCTGCCACCGTAGCCTGGAGGGGTTGGGTAGCGGTGCGTGTAGGCGGAGGGGTCCGTGGTGTGCTGCCGAGACTCGTCCCAGTCGATGCCCGAGAACATAAGGATCTGAAAAGCGTGTGCAGCGATAAAAGGAATAACATCAATGATGACGGGCTTGTCCTGGTTCGTCGAGCCCTGGATGACGCTGTTAAGGATGGGGACGAAGGTCGGTCGGCGACAATCAGTGAGAATTGTCTCCAAAAAGCCCTTAATTCGTATATCCTCCAGCGCCTTCTGCACAACGTTGGCGGGGGCGACTCGGTCTTCGGTCTTCTCGCCGTCGAGTTGATCAAGGGCTTCCATAGAGGCCGTCATGTACTCGTTGAACCTCGCTCCATGGTGTTCGGGTTCCTAACCGAGACGACCACTCGTAACTTTGGTCTTGACTGCATTGATGGTAAACTTCTTATAAGTTACTTAGAGCGCGGCGTTCGTAATATCTGCGACTATAATTCGAGTTAGCCATTAATTATTAGAAGGAGCAGGTTCATTCTAGCCTAAACCAGTATAACCCATTTAGATCGGAATAAACCGAGCTTTAAATGCAATGTGCGCTAAAGGTGGGGGCGGGGTGTTTTGATGGTGGGGTGGCGGGGTAGTGATGGTGGGGTAGTGGGTTCATTTGCATATGAATGAGTGTAACCCGTTCAGATGGGAATGAACTGAGATCGGTAGTTAATCGATCTGGGCTTCATGGCAAATGGTGGGAAGTTTAACAATGGTATAACGCCATTCGGATCGGAATGAACTGGCTCTCTAGCGGTGCAAGAGCGTAAAGCGGGAAATGTAAGAGTGGATCCTGTACTCACCTTCGTTATCGCAAAAAGAAGCCATACAGGCCGCAGTCTTGAAGTTCGTGTACCTAGCGAGGTTTTATATGTCGGTGATAACGGGGGCCCATTTGTAGAGGATACGGATACCGGGGTGGTATCCGAGCTCTTGCCACCTTCGAGTTCGTGCAGTCTTATAGCGGTCGGGGGTTTGGTGTTCGGTCTTGAAGTTATGGTGCGTAACTTCAGAGAACCACTTTATCGGATCTCCTCCGGACGCGAGTCGACGCGATGCGACAAAACGGTAGGTGTCGTTAACCTTTTTCGGTTCGCCTTTGGCGGCAGCCTTGCCGTTGACATTCGGCTTGGCTTTGGTGGCCTTCGTGGCCTTCTTCGGGGGCATCGTAAAGGGCAGGGCGCAAGACGCCAGATGTGTTTGTATTGTCGAATTGGAGCAGGATCGAAATGGGGCCGTTGCCCAAGGCAAGAGGTCGTCGTTAGAGGGAAGAGCGCCAGTTCAATCGGGTCTGAACGGGCGAGGGGGAGGGGCAGAAGGGGGGGCAGAGGGAAGGTGTGATGAAGGAAAGAAGAAAAGAAGATTAAGTTGAGAAGGTACGATCGAAATTCGGTTTTATAGGCGGGTCTGGATTATCACAAGCCCCGATGGATACGGATTAATAAGTGCTCCGTCTGGTTGCCTATTTGGATAAGAATAAATTGGATTGCTATGCATAAGTGAAAATGGTTAGGAATAAAGGTTAAGTTGAATATGAGTTGAATGCGTTGTGTTTTTGTTTGCGGTGGTTGAGTGCGATAAAGGCGCGGGTGTTGAATTAGCTAGACGTAGTCTTGGCGCGCCTGCCTGACGTAGATGCGTAAGAATATAATTGCATTACTTTATATGAGAGCCTTTTGTTTTAATAGGTTATATTATTATTTAATATTAGTACAAGCTTATTAGTGAATGGCTTTACGTTGATAAGTAAAGATGCGTTTGCTAGTAGATTGTTTGATGAGGTCGAGTGTATGGCCCGTGCATGGGCTGCATGAGAGGACTACTATCTATACATAAATTATAGAGAGAGTGAGTTCATTTTATTCAGAATGAAACCTCTATAAGCTTTTGTGCTAGGTTTATATTATAAAAGAAGAGTTTATTCTGGTAAGAATAAGTATTTTAATAGTATTTATAAAATCAATGAATAAATAAATAAATAAATAAATAAATAAATAAATAAATAAATAAATAAATAAATAAATAAATAAATAAATAAATAAATAAATAAATAAATAAATAAATAATAAATTAGGATAAATTAATATATATATATATTAGTTTATTAATTTATAATAATATATTATATTTTAAAAAAGTTTATATAGTATTATATAAACTTATGTTAATAATTTAAAATTATTTATAACAAATATAATATATATTTTATATAAATATATAATATTTTAATATATTATAAAAATATTTTTTATTATATATAATATAAAATAATATATATATTAAAATTTGTATTTATATAAATAAACTTATTATTTCTATAATTATATAATAACATTTATTTACTTATTTAACTTTTATTTCTTATTATTATTTTTACTTTTACTTATACCTTAACTTGATTAAAAAAAAACCCTTTATATAGGGTAGGCTTTTCATTCATATAAGAATAAACTCAGCTTTTACCTAATATAGGGTAGCTAGACTTTTATTAATAGAACGGACTATTATTCTTCCAATTATATTCTTGCTTACATAACCCTGCATTCGATCCAAGGTAGAGGTTCGACTCCGTTTGTTATCCAATTCCTTTCTTCATCTCCATTCGTCACCCTGTAACATGGCTTCTCAGAGAGAATCAAACCTCACGATCGCGGGTTCGGCTCGGGCCATGGGTTACTAGTGCCTCCCGTGCGTCGGCGTCCTACTCCAGGGTCACCTCTACGACATAACCTCTCATCGATGCTTCAATGCCCCGTCGTGTACGTCAAGCGCACCCCCATCTCTGGCAGCCTTACTGACGTTCCCAGCCTCGCCCGGCGGCTCTAGATGCTCCCACTGCGAGCAGAACGGCCTAGACTGCGTGGACTTCCGTGCGCTCGAGTTCAGCGTGCTCATGCAAGACCTCTTCGCGATGGTTTCCTGGGTCGCCCTCTATGATCTGGTGGGTTCCCTCTCCTTAATTCTTCCTCGGATGCTCATGCTGTGGTATGTAGCCTGGCAGTCACATCCCATTTGATTCGGCCGAGCTGGGCTACCTCGAGGCTCGCGCCCAGGCAATCGTCACGGTCCGCGTGCTTCTCGAGATGGGGGTAAGTGGGGTGTTGCCCCGCGTATGGATGGGTCGCTGACGTCGCAGGAACTCCCCGCCGTGGCCAATGTGCTACTCGGCACGCCGGCGCCCCTGGGACCCGACGTTTCTGTTGCATCGATGGATCGACCCGCTTCGGATTCCGAGCCCGACTATGGCAACGCGGGCTGCAAGAGACTGAGCGAGTTTGTTCCGGATGGATACGATTCGGATGATTCGAGGTTCACCTGGGACTCCGAGAGCGGTTTGCCGATTGACAAGCGACCGGATTAGGGTCAATCTCCTTTAGCCGGTGCCTGTCCGCCGTACCCTGTATATTCCTTGGCAGCGAAGGGGTTCATTCTGATGCGAACGGAACCCCGCTCATTCAGACGAGAATGAACTGATGTGCTTATGCTATGTGCCCCTTTATAATGATCCGGCGCTACGTGATTGTTCTGAGGGGGATTCGGAGATGTAGGGTATGTCTGGGTGTCTTGGTCATCTCGTGAAGCAGGAACTGATCGATACGATGAACTCTTTGCTATTGGGACTTGTGATTACCTCGGGGTCGATGGGGCGTTGACTCCCGTGTTACATGCTGCCCGTTCATCAACCCCGTTTACCCTGTACTGCGAGCTATCTCTATATAAGCCCGGGGCCTTCCCTCGATGCCCACGGACCTTTACGCTCGTCAACGGCAGAGGCGACCAAGCAGACAGCCCGAATGTGCGGTGGGATTGTAACCGATTGGGGGATTGCTAGCTCTTCTCGGTAAGCATCACAAGTGTTACTAAAAGTGGGTCCACCGGACCTAATCTCGTGACTTCGTCAGCCAGCAATGCGTTTTATACGTTATATTCTCGTCTTCGTATTTGGCTGCAGTGACCAGGCCAATGGCCAGAGAGGTGACTGGCGGCAGGGCCCCGAAGCTCCCTTTCCAGCTTTGGGGACAATGCAAGGGAAAGTCTCACGGCTTGTGTGCCGGGGAAAACCTTGTTTGGGCCGTGTTGCTTTGTCCTGGTGGCGTCCTTTACTATTGGCGTTTTATGGCTTGTCTAGACGCGAGTGTGGCCCGGCGTCTCAAGCAGCGATATTTTTGTCTTTGTGGATGTGTGTTGATGTCGATGGCTATCCTGTATCAGACCTGTTCCTGACTTTATGTTCTATAGGCTTATAAGGCCTTGTCTGCTATTGTTTGTGCTGCTGAATGGGATGTGATTCTGCGAGTCGCGATGTTTAATTGATGTTTTGCGTCAGGTTCAGTAGGCTAGGAAATGATATCACTTGCTTTGTATGGTGGCGGTTGATGTATGCATTAGTTGTTTCAGATTAGACCAGATCTGCATGGGTCTTCCCCGTTCATATTGGAATAAACCGGCCCCTTAGCTTTGCTTTTGCCCAGCTCCATGTCTAGTGTTCATGATTGGCCTTGATCGTCGACACTAACACGTACATTAACCGCTTTTGTTCAGATACTGTTTTTGCTATGCAATGCGTATGTCATTTGTTCCCAGGTGTTGACTGTTGTATAATTTATCTATTCCTTGCCTTGGATTCGGTGGCTTCTGTTACTAAGTACCTCTGGGAGACTTAGTGTATACTTGTTTCTTTCTTTGGGCTTCTGTATGTTTTTTTTGTTTATGTTTTTACTTGGATGGTTGTCTTATGGCTCTTGATCTCTGATGGTATTTACCCTTTGATGAATATGTATTTTCTTGACGATTTGTATGTGTTTCTACATACAAGATATATATTCCAGTATAACAAGTATAAAGTTTTTTTATATTAATTATAGAGAAGGTATTTTACTCGTCCCTAATGTCTTTGCCTTGTAAATAAAACGTGTTCTGGTCTAGGGTAAGAGAACATACTTAATCATGCCTTGACGCGTGTGGCGGCTGCACTAGACGGCCACGACTGTTTACACTTAGCAATGGCATCTTACCGTCGTGTATGCTGTTATTTGATTCAGGTGTATGTGGCATGTGTTTGAGGAGATTTCTCTCCCATCCCGAACATTGAGATGAAGCGACGCGGTCGTGCCGGTCCTGGCGATCATGGAACGCGCAAGAAGCAGAAGATCGATGACGAGGCGAACCTCGGCGGGACGGTGGGGGATGCGTTGACCCCTCGGGAGGAGGCGAAGCCCTATCGACTGGGCATCGCGAGGCTGTCCCTCGACTCCATGGACTTTACCTGGGAGCGAGGGAAGAATCGCCCCCTGGACGAGGGCCACGCTCGCAAGTTTTGCTCTGCCTTTGGGAAAGGGGCCCTGCTCAGGCAGGCTGAGGAGAATTACCTCGTCGTCACCTGTAGCAGGGCGGCGGCCGAGAAGGCCTTTGCGAACGTCGACCCTGCTACCGCCGCCAGCGACTTACCGGTTCTCGACTTCGTGGGCCTGACCGGCGAGAGGGCGAGGGTTCTCGCGGGCCAGCATCGCATGGCTGGCCTGAAGATGCACGTCGAAGCCCGTAAGCTGGGCCACGACGAGCTCTGGTGGACCTGCGAGGTGTACGATGGTATGTTGCCCCCCTCGAAGGAGACGCGGCCGGTACTCTGACGCACCCCGTACAGCGAAGCTACCTCCCGATCTCGCGCTGGGGCTCTCCGTGAACAGGCAGGACATCAGGCTCCCCGACGGCCACGGGGAGGTCTGGATGCAGCTCGCCGCTGCCTCGGAGCGGGATCGCGACCTCTTCAGCGGCAATAGGGCGTCCGTCGAGGCCCGCATCCAGGCAAGGCTGCATCTGGGTGGCGATGCCAAGTTCCCCCTCCGCCGGTTCCTGACTCTGTGGAGGAACACGGCCTGGCGGGACTTCATCACCAGATGGTGCTCCGTGTCTCTCGGCAAGGAGAACTTTACCGTGTCCGCCTGGTCCGTCCTGGCTAGCCGCCGCATCGATGCCGTACGTTTGCTGCCTCTGGAGGCCCGGGAGGCCTTGTGCTGACTCGCGTCGTGCAGTTTTGGTTCGACCGCCTCGAGGCCGTCCTGAGCACCCTGTCCGTCATCGACTCGTGCGTGCGGACTTCGGTCGCCCCGAGCTACTTCATACTCGCCCGAGACTGGGAGCTGTTGGGCGAGGCCTTCGAGCGCGGCGGTTCGCTGGATGCCCTCGTCGACGACCTCTTTTTCCCCCAGGAGGGGCAGCGCAGGAGGGGCTTTCTGACCCATGCTGCCCGGCCTGATTACGACAAGCTCCATGGTTTCCTCAGGGGCAGGCCTGACCTTGCCTTTCCTCCGTTTCTACACTTGACCGAGATGAAGAGGGACGAGTCCGAACGCCTGAAGCTGGTCATGATGCACGTCGTCGCCTGGGTCGATCCGGCATCGCTATCTACCAAGAAGATCGAGTCCAACGGCCACTCCCTGTTACGGGACGACTTAACGACAGCCCTCGAGGGCGTCCCCGGCGTCTCTGGCGACCTGGGCGAGATGGCCGCCAGTATCCAGACGGGGGTCCTGAATTACTCTGTCGACTTACTGGACGACCTACGGGCGCTCAGGGGCTCCGATCTCGAGGTCCTGCCGGGGCAAGCCGGGCCTGCATACGGGGACCGCTTCGTTCGCGGGCCCTTCTGGCCCGGCTTGCTCGAGGTCGTCCGGGGCCTCCTCCCGTCTCTCCCCCTGCGCTGGGAGCGACCTTCGCCCGCCGCTGAGGGGGGCCTCGTCTGCTGCGGGGGGCGATGCCTGGGCTGCTCAGCTCGGCTTGCTGGTCGACGCGTTGCCTGAGGTGGCTGCGAAGGCGCACCTGCACCGCGGGGCAGCCCTCGACAGGCTGTCTTCCAAGGTGCGCCACGTCGTCCTCCAATGGTCGCGGGAGGAGGAGGAGGCACCCGCTTCGAGGCCTAGTGCGCCACGTCTTAGCCCCGTGGCGCCCCCGCGCGCGCAGACACCACCCGCGTCGTGCCATCGTCGATCGACGAGGACGACCTGCGTAGTGACCCTGCGATGGACGAGATGGTCGGTTCTGCCCCCGCTGCCCGTACCATAGATCTTGCTCGTTCTCCCCCGACTCCGTCTCCCCGCTCCCCCGGTAATCGTTCTGAGGGGGCTCCCGGAGTCTTTCCGGAGGCCAGGGGCATCGGGCTGTATCCGGCAAGGCTGCCTCCAAGTCTAAGAAGGGTACGCGCAAGTCTAGGCTTCTCGACTCTGTGCCGGCCGGGAAAGAGCCGGCTTGGAAGAGTCTACCTATCGCGAAGTGAGTTGGCTGGTTCCGGCCCCGGGTTTACCCTTGCACCTGCATCCTGGCCTTGGTGATCGGCGATGTGACAGGCGATGTGACAGGCGATGATGAACGAGCTCGTACATGACGTGCACGATGTAGTGTTAGGCTTTGCCTCGGGTCGGCTTGGGCAAGTAGGAAAGCTGTCCCCTGCTGGTATCTGCTCCATCCCTTCACTTATACTCGTTTAAGCACGTCTGCTATAACAAACAAAGCATCATTAACTCAATTACCATCTACGATTGCGATGTCTCAGTGTTTCTATCAAAACCGGGAAGCGGCGCCGGCCGGTTCGGGGAGCGAGTTCCGGTTCGCCGATACCCCTGCGCCCGATGAGAGTGCCGGGGCCGTCGACCCTAACGCCTCGGGAGACGAGGGCTATTACAACGATGGTCTTCCCTCCCACGCGTCCCTGTACGAGAGCGATGGCGACAGTGATACCGGCTCGAGCCAGCAGGGGCGCCAGAACACGGCCAACGGCGTAAGGAACGGGGAGTTTGTCCTGAATCGTATGCATCCCCCCTAGGGTATTCTGCGTTGTGGTCTGTATCTTATGGCACGGGGGTATATTCTGACTTGTACGGCACTAGCCACTAAGCTAGCTAGTATCGTCTGCTCGGATAGGTTCGACGCCCAGCGAGCCATGAGCTTGCTGCAGACAGGACACTCGATCGACTACGGCCGCCAGGGCTTCCGTGTTAGGCCGGACGACGAGCTGAGGCCCGAGTTCTTCCTCGACTTTCTCAGCGTTATCGGCCGCCCTCTCTGCGCCCTCTCGCCGGAGAACCCCTTTACCTTCTTCGACTCCGTCAAATTGACGCTCAAGAACTGGGCCAGCTCCTACAACGACAAGCATGTCAGGCACCTGCTGCCGTTTAGCCTCGCCGGCCGTACGTTCCGTATCGCCTCGGGGGGCGCAAACGAATCTTGGTTCATCGTCATGCACCCCCGGCAGGCAGAGGATACCAGCACTCGCAGGCCCAGGCGCGTTGGGACGGCCCTCTCCCACGCCCGGGCAACGCTGTTATCTGTGTTCATCGTCAACACGCTCGAGACTGAGCTTCAGGGCAGGGGCGTCGATTCCAGCTGGAGTCTGGGCGGGCCTGCCGTCGCCGAGATGGGGCTCATCGATTGGGCAGTGTTCCAGAAACACTTCATGGATGGGTGGGCGGAATTTGCTCGGCACCAGTCCGACCTCTTCTGGGCGGGTGTGTCGCCGGCCTTCCACGCTTACGGCTACGGGGCCAACTATCGCATCAGGACCGATGATTCCGAGTTCTTGAGTATGGAGGAGACCTTGTTGGACTCCGACGATGAACTCGATCACGGATCTGACCTCGGCTCCGATGGGGAATCCAACGCCGGCTCCGACGATGACTTGAGGGGTCGCCTTTCGCCCTCGCCAGAGGACGTTGAGGAGAGCGATGGTGATGAGCGGGAGGGAGAGGAGTCTTCGCTTGGTGAGAGCTCGGCGGCGGCTCGCCATGAGGCTTCCGGCTCAGTGGCCGATGACGAGCCCAGCGAACGCGAGAAGGCTGTCCTCGGCTGCATTGACAAAACGCCCGGGCTATCGAGCCTCAAGACGGCGCTGGACCATATGTATAAGATGGAGTCCGTCGAGTCCATCTCGTATGCCCTCGCCTGCAACATAAACTGCCTCAGCGGTAAAAGTTGGGGCAATGCAGGCGTACCCCTCTGCCTCCTCGGCGACCTGAAGCGGCTCAAGGAGCAGTGTTCTAGGGGGATGGGGAGTTCATGTGCTTCCCTCTTGCCTTCCACCCCAGGTACGGCAATTTCACCTGTACGCGGCCGCCAACCAGCGTCTCGGACGCGGTAGCCCCCGTGGCCTATAATATGGCCAAGGAGAACTACGGGGCCGAGATTTTGGACCTTGGCTATTTCCAGTGCTACTCCAACATCAAGCGAGCCATTAGGTTCCGGCCGGAGCAGTTGCTAGTCACCAAGGCCATCCCCACGGGTGCCCTCACGCTACATATGGGCGGCGCGGGACTCTCGGGTAAGGCCCGGGAAACCCAGCAGAGACTACTGAGGCATCTTAGCCTGACGGACCGGGGAGCCCCCAAGCCCTTTGCACGGGAGAGGAGGTTCATACACAAGTGTATTGAGACGGGCCAGTTCGCCTTCAGGATGGAGCAGGTCGTCTCCGTCAGGGTATCGGGGCTGCGGCACGAAAAGCAAAACTCCGCCAATGTTCTTAGGCCCATCGTACAGCTCGTCAGTTTCTTCTCCAAGGAGAGGGGATCCTACGACTCCATGCTGCGCGCCTTCCCGTCCAACGCCTTCCCCGGCATTCTTACCTCTTTTGCGACCATATTCGAGACGGTGATCGATGAGATGCATCGGCGGTTCGCGGCGGGCAACGGCCAAGGGCTCCCCTTACCATCAGCCGAGGGTGTTGCCGCGATTGATCGACTCGCCAACTTCTGCTTCACTGGCGACCCGAGGTGCTTGCCCACCGCTATATTCGAGAACCTCGGTACGCTCAGGCATCTCCAGCACCACGCGTGGCCCTACATCTCAAAGGCCAAGCTTGACCTGTACAGAGGCTCCATGAATATGGTATCTTGGCCCAAGGGCCGCAACGATGGCCCCAGGCTTCTACACACTGCTGCGCTGGCCTTTTATTATGGCCTGGAGGTCGCTGCCAACCGGGGTACCCATCTGTGGGTTCAGCACATGATAGAGCAGCGTCGTAGCAAGGGCGATGTTGTGCTTCGTGTCTTTGAGCATCATCTTATTCCGGAGGTACAGCAGTTCTTTTGCTACAGGATGAAGATAGCTCTAAGGGCCGTAGAGGGTATAGCCACTGCGGTTACGGATGCGATAGATTGTCTTGATCAATGGGCAGCTATAAAGGAGGCTGATGCTTGTTTTACTGTGGAGTAAGTTTAGACTCTTTTATTTACTGCGGACAAAAACCTAATATTATCTAGGTGGCTTAAACGGATAAAGGCACGTCTTTTTAGCGCTTTTAATAACAGGGTCAAAGTGGAAATTACAGGTCTGAGGGATTTTGCTTCGCTTCTTGTCAAAGCATTATATACCGAGTCGGAGGGTAAGCGTTATGCGTCCAAGAACATGACCTGGTTAATTACTCTTCGGGCTATGGTACCATTATACGCTACGGGTAATAAAACTCACGATCGGCTTGACTGGGAAGCCTGTCTTATTATAGCTTTACAGCGTTACAGGGTTTCCTGGCTGTTGGGTACTTCTCGTGCGACCCTAACATCTCAGATTATCCGAGAGCTCTCATCATCAAGCGAAACGCTAAGTATGAGCATTTTATCTGCCCTGTCAGGAAGCCTAAAGAGAAAAGCACTTGAGTCCGACGAGAGGCGAAGGGCTGCTCAGAGACAAAGGGTAAATCGAAGAATAGACTTCGGACATCATCTGCCCTTTGCTCATGTGCCCTCGATGATCGACGATGGTTTTCGTGGTATAGAGAATCATTTTGGTAACAAGGGAGGGGATCCACAAGTCATGGGCCATTATCGAAGGGCCCGTCAATGTCTCGAGGTTTCTATGGGGGAACCTCTGGTGAACCTAATGCTTATGCTGGTTCTGACCTTGGCAGCATCGTCGCCTATGGTTACTGTTAAAAATGGCACGTTTGACTTTAGTGTAACGTCGCACTCCAAAGACAGAGCAGACTTTGCTGCCAGCTTGGTCACACGCATGCTCTGGTTTCTTAAACCATCCGCTTTTACGATCGAAAATACGCCAGAAATGTATGGTATAACTGAAATGACTAAAAAGATTGGTACGTATGAGTAAGGTTTTTGTTTGAGATTGATATGCTGACTGAAATAGAGCACAAATGTGTACCTAACCGCATGCTTGTTGCATTACAGTGGACGGCAAAGCCTTATACGACTCGGCGAAACCCTCGGAATTCAGATATTAGATTGTTAGATGAAGCCGTTCTGTGTGAGCGGAATAGTACTCTTTTGGGTTTGATCGCCAGACCGGAGCAGTTTATTGCTAACGTATTTGGTCCAGATAGTGTGTGGGTAGAGCGATGTGCGTCAATTATAACTGATATAAAAAGGTGAGAGGCGGCTGATTTAAACAGGAATAAGGGAGAAGATGTGGGTTCATTCGAATGCGAATGGGTGGAGGGCTAGCAGATTCATTTGGATCAGAATGAACCTAAGCCCTGATTGACTGCGTGAAGACCCTGCCCCGCGGGGCAGGTCCCTGACCTTCAAAGTTGATCTTCTTGATTGAGTGCTTGAAGACCCTGCCCCGCGGGGCAGGTCCTTGACCTTCAAAGTTGATCTTCTTCATTCACTGCTTGCAGACCCTGCCCCGCGGGGCAGGTCCTTGACCTTCAAAGTTGATCTTCTTCATTCACTGCTTGGAGACCCTGCCCCGCGGGGCAGGTCCTTGGTCTTCTCGATTAAGTGCTTGGAGACCCTGCCCCGCGGGGCAGGTCCCTGACCTTCAAAGTTGATCTTTTTTATTCACCGCTTGCAGACCCTGCCCCGCGGGGCAGGTCCATGATATTTAAAGTTGATCTTCTTAATTGAGTGCTTGAAGACCCTGCCCCGCGGGGCAGGTCCTTGGTCTTCTCGATTAAGTGCTTGGAGACCCTGCCCCGCGGGGCAGGTCCCTGACCTTCAAAGTTGATCTTCTTCATTCACCGCTTGCAGACCCTGCCCCGCGGGGCAGGTCCTTGGTCTTCTCGATTGAGTGCTTGGAGACCCTGCCCCGCGGGGCAGGTCCCTGACATTCAAAGTTGATCTTCTTGATTGAGTGCTTGAAGACCCTGCCCCGCGGGGCAGGTCCTTGACCTTCAAAGTTGATCTTCTTCATTCACTGCTTGCAGACCCTGCCCCGCGGGGCAGGTCCCTGACCTTCAAAGTTGATCTTCTTGATTCACTGCTTGAAGACCCTGCCCCGCGGGGCAGGTCCCTGATGTTTAAAGTTGATCTTCTTCATTCACTGCTTGAAGACCCTGCCCCGCGGGGCAGGTCCCTGATGTTTAAAGTTGATCTTCTTGATTAAGTGCTTAAAGACCCTGCCCCGCGGGGCAGGTCCTTGACCTTCAAAGTTGATCTTCTTCATTCACTGCTTGGAGACCCTGCCCCGCGGGGCAGGTCCCTGACCTTTAAAGTTGATCTTCTTGATTCACTGCTTGGAGACCCTGCCCCGCGGGGCAGGTCCATGATATTTAAAGTTGATCTTCTTAATTGAGTGCTTGAAGACCCTGCCCCGCGGGGCAGGTCCTTGGTCTTCTCGATTAAGTGCTTGGAGACCCTGCCCCGCGGGGCAGGTCCCTGACCTTCAAAGTTGATCTTCTTGATTCACTGCTTGAAGACCCTGCCCCGCGGGGCAGGTCCTTGGTCTTCTCGATTGAGTGCTTGGAGACCCTGCCCCGCGGGGCAGGTCCTTGACCTTCAAAGTTGATCTTCTTCATTCACTGCTTGGAGACCCTGCCCCGCGGGGCAGGTCCCTGACATTTAAAGTTGATCTTCTTGATTGAGTGCTTGAAGACCCTGCCCCGCGGGGCAGGTCCTTGGTCTTCTCGATTAAGTGCTTGGAGACCCTGCCCCGCGGGGCAGGTCCCTGACCTTTAAAGTTGATCGTCTTGATTTAACTGCTTAAAGACCCTGCCCCGCGGGGCAGGGTCCTTGACCTTGATAGTTAATCTTAGTTAACTGATTAAAGACTTTAATTTTCTAGTACTTGAACTATAATAATAGTAATTAAATAATTTATTTATTTATTTATTTAATTTTTAATTTTTAATTTTTTTTATTATATTATTCATTTTTAAAAACATCTAAAATTCTACTTTTTTTTAACTCTAACCCTAGGCCTTAAGACGAGTTTTTCGCCTATAATTTTTGCTTTGGGGTTTGGGGTTTCGGGTTTCGAGTTTGGCGTTAAAATTTTATTATATTAATTAATACACTCTCTTACATTTTATTACATACATAAACCTATATTATTATTTATTCTAAAAACTCTATACTTAATAAATCCCTCTTATTACCTATTTCTTATCTTATTTTTATCTTTTACTTTGAATCACAACTTTTTAATTTATTTATTCATTTATTTATTATTCTTTGTTTTTATTCTTATCTTTATATTTAAACCTATACCTTACTTATTAACCTTCTTTTATTTTATTTTTTTATATTGCTGTTAACCCTCTTATTTATAAACACTCGCTTTATTCTTATCCGAATCAATTTCCTGCCCTTACCTTTTCATTCCTATCTGAATGAACCCACTCCCTAATATACCTTAACCTTTATAACCTTATATTACTTTTTATATCTATAAACTAACAACAAACACTATAACCCTGACCCTGATATTTATGTCTATTAACTAAAAAAAATTATAACCCTGACCTTGATATCTATTACCTTCTTTTAATAACTTCTCTCTTTTAAATAATAACTATACTTATTTTAACTTTTTTTTTCTTTAAACCTCTTTTACTTTTTTTACTCGCCCTTAAATTACTTTAACTTTCTATGGCTTTTATTATACTTATATTATATATTATTTATTTATTTGTTTATTATATATTACTCTTTAATCTTATTTAACTGTTCTCTATTCTTTATTTCTTTTCTTACTTTTATACCCTTTAATTATAAACCCTCACTTTATTCTTATCCGAATCAATTTCCTGCCCTTGCTCTCTTATTCCTATCTGAATGAACTCACTCTCTTATACCCTATTCTCTTTTTTATTATTATTTACTATAATTATAACTTATATCATAAATATTAATTTCTTGTTTTTTTAATCCCCCCATTAAAAACCTTACTATTATTGGCCTTTTTAATCCCTGTATTAAAATCCCTTTTTTTATCCTTTTAATCCATGCATGGAAATCCCTGTTTATTGGCCTTTTCAATTCGTGGATTTAAAACCCTTACCCTTATTGGCCTTTCTAATCCCTGCATTGAAAACCCTTACCTTTATTGGCCTTTTTAATCCACGTATTTAAAACCCTTCTTCCTATCTCTTTTAATCCATGCATTTAAAACCCTTCTTCTATTTCTTTTAATCCGTGCATTAAAAACCCTTCTTTTTATTATTACTCTTCACTTTCTATAACTATTATTTATTTACTATTTATTATTTTCTTATTTTATATTCTTTACTTTATTTTCTCAAACCCTATCATTACTATTAAACCCTTAACTCATATACTATTTTTCTTACCCTATTCTTCAACTAATTTACATAATCTATAAAATACCCTACACAACCGGCTACTTTCCATCCCTCCCCATAACACTCTCTCTCCCATCCACCCCCACATCTCCTCTAACCCATCATTACTGTCAATCACAACTCCATCCAAACCCGCCATCTCTAATATCACATACCCCGTTGCCTCCCCGTAAAACCCGCATATCCCCCCGTATACCTCGCTCAACACTCCCGAGTACTGACACCCCTTGCCCTTTACCCTCCTGAACCCGCTCCCGTCCTCGTCCGCCGCCTCCCAACTCGCGCATATTGCCTGCCGTAACCCGCACCCGTAACACCCCGCATACGCCCCGAACCGCCGCTTCCCAAACATCTCCTCCTCCACCTCCGACACGTTGCCACGTACTACTGCCCACATCGACCCCCCTTGTCCGGGCACAAATCCATCTTGTGGTCCGCTTCCAATGCCCCCCTAACTTGCACACCACGCAACACCCTGCCCACTTTTCCAACTGCCTCTCGAACTCCTCGCCCGATGCCCCCTCTGACATCCGAGCCCTCTCCGCCTCCCACCCATCGTACCGTGCCTCTTGCTTGACCATCTCGAACCTCTCCCGGATCTCCCTTGCGCTTACGTCGCCCTCGTCGCCCTCGTCGCCCTCTTCGCCCTCTTCGCCCTCCATCATCGCCACTTCCTTCTCTGCCTCCGTGTCCCAACGCCTCCTCTCACACACATCACACACTGCCTCGACCTCCGAGCATCCCAATCTCTCTAACCAACTGTCCATCACCTTATCTAAAATAACCCTTCGGCACCATTTACCTGATACATACTCCTTGACCACCTCTTCCCACCTCTCCTTTTCTTTTGCCTTCTTCCCTTTCTTCCCGTTCTTTCTGTTCTTTCTTTTCTTTCCCTTCCCCGTCTCTCCCCCTTTTCCCTTTGGTCCACTCCCCGTATCCTCCTCTCGACCCATTACCCCGCAAACCACCACTGCCTCGCTCTTCGTCCCGTCCCGCCCCCTCGCCCGCTCTCCTGTACGTAATCTCGCAACTTGCCCGGCATCCCCGCGTGCACCACTAATCGTATGTCCGGCATGTCTACCCCCATCCCCAATGCGTTCGTCGCCACTATTAACGTCCCGTCCCTGATCCACGCCCTTAACCTTCGTTGCTTGCCCTCCGTTGTGTCGATCTTGTTGTAATACGCCTCGCAACCCAACGTCTCCGCCAACCCCTTGACCCGCTCCACCGATCCGCCGTATACGATCGCCCTGCCCTCCTCGTGCCGGTTTAACCACTCCCTCACCATTCGGCAAACCCTCTTATCCTCTTCCTCCTCTTCCTCGTCCCACCCTGCCTTCACCATCTCTACCCTGTACTCGATGTTCTGCCTTATCGTTCGCCATCGGAACATCTTCACCCTCGTCGCCGATAACTTGGCCACCTTGAAAAACTCCTCCTCGTCACCCGGCGCTAACGTTGCTGTCAAAAACACCTTTTGCACCCCCCAATCGCGCAACGTCTCCCCTAACTGCCGTAACTGCGGCCTGAACTTGTCGCCTCCGTCTAATAAAACGTGGCACTCGTCCACCACTACCCGGTCTAATGCCTGCCGTGCATGTAATCGGTTAACGAAATCCCGGAACCCTTTCGTCACTGCCGACTCGGGCGTCACGAACACGATCGATGCCGCTCCGTTGCTCCCTTGGCTCTGCCAAATGTATGCCTCGATCTTGCTTTTCTCGCATCGCTCGTGTAAATCCCCCCGCAACGATACCAACGGCACAATCACAATCGTCGTCCCGTCCGCCGAACAAAACGCCAGTAACATAAACGATAAACTCTTTCCCTTTCCTGTCCCTGTAATCTATATAATCGGGCTCTCCCCGTGTATAACCGCCTGTATTACCTTTTCCTGCTGCCCCCTGAACTGGGAACCCTCTCTAAATACGACTGGTATAACACTGATATGCGCGCGATTTTAATTATAGCCGAATAAATCGGTGTATAATCCAACGGGCTCATCCACCCCTTATTATCCCGGATCCCTAACACCTCACTTCATTCTAATCCGAATCAATTTCCTTCTTTTACTTTTTCTGTTCTTATCCGAATAAACCCACTCTCTTATACCTGTAACCTCTAAACCTCTTATTTAAACTCTCTCTTAAACTCTATTGCCTTTTCTTAACTATTTGCTTTACTTATTACTTATATTATAAACCCTTATTTCCTGCCTTTTTAATCCGTGGATTCAAAACCCTTCTTCTTATCCCTTCTAATCCACGGATTCAAAACCCCTCTTTCTATCTCTTTTTTATCCATCCATAAAAAACCCTTACTCATTTACTTTCTCTTCACCTTATTACCCTATATCCCTTATCTATTACTTTACTCTCTCTTACCCTATTATTATTATTCCCTAAACTTATATACTATTACTCCTACCCTATTTTTTAACTAATTTATATAACCTATTAAATACCCTATACAATCGATTGCTTTCTAACCCTCCCTATGTTACCCGCCCCCTTAACCACATAAACATCTCCTCTAACCCACTGCTACTGTCAATCACAATACCATCCTCTCTCGCTATCTCTAACCCTACATACCCCATTGCCTCTTAGCCCTTCGTGCCTTACTCCCTGTCGGGGTGGGGGTAAACCCCCTTTTCTTTTTGCACTGATATGGGCTATTGCTCACGGGTTCGGGTCTTTACCCGTCTCTTTTTCTTTTCACGCTCCGCGGGATACGGGCTGCCGCTCACGGGTTCGGGTCTTTACCCGTCTTCTTTTCTTTTTACGCTCCGCGGGATACGGGCTGCCGCTCACGGGTTCTTTGGGTTTACCCGTCTCCTTTTCTTTTTACGCTCCGCGGGATACGGGCTGCCGCTTATGGGTTCCACGGGTTTACTTACCCTACTCTATTACTACTCTCTTCCATTACTTTTTTATACTCTTTATCTTCCCTTTTCCTATAACACTACTTTCTCAACCCTTTTAATCCATGGTTTCAAAACCCCTCTTCTTACTATTACCATTGCCTTTACTACTATTATTATATTTATTACTGTATTGGCCATTTGAACTATGTTTTTCCTATTCTCTTATCCTTTACTTATAACTATTACTTTACTTGGAATTATTCTTCCTAAACTCACTTCTCTAACCCTTTTATAACTATTATTTACATTACTTATTTACTTTTCTCTTTACCTTCTTACCCTATATCCCTTATTAATTAATTTACTATCTCTTACTCTCTTATTATTTTTAATCCCTAAACGTATATACTATTACTTTTATTTTATTTTTTAATTAATTTATAACTTATAACATACCCTATACAATCGACTACTCTTTATCCCTTTCTATTTTACTCTTTCTCCTAATTATATTAATATTTCCTTTAACCCCTTACTACTATTAATTACAATACTATTTAAACCCGCTATTTCTAATATTATTTACCCCGTTGCCTTCCCGTAAAACCTGTATAAACCCTCGTATACCTCGCCTAACACCCCTTGCCCTTTACCCTCCTAAACTAGCTCCTGTTCTCGTCCGCTGCCCCTCTCTGACATTCTCGCCCTCTCCGCCTCCCACCCATTATACCGTGCCTCTCACTTAACCCTTTCGAACCTCTCCCGGGTCTCCCTTACGCTTACCTCTTTTTTATTACTCTCTTTTCTCTCTATTATCACTATCTTCTCCTCTGCCTCTATGTCCTAACGTCTTCTCTCATATACAACGCACAAACCCTTACCTTTCTCACATCCTACTCTTTTTACCCAATCCTTTATTACTCCATCTGAAATTACCCTCTAATACCATTTACCTAATATATACTCGATCATATTTTCCTATTCCTCCTGCCTCTTTCTCTCTTTTACTTTTATTTAACGGGCCCACTTATAACAACATCGTGTGCTTCTTACTGATTGACGGTAATTAATTTTACACTCTGTAACGGGCCCACTTATAACGACATCGTGTGCTTCTTACCGATTGATCTGCTGTTCCTTAAGCCCTGCCTTTGGCTTTATTTTATTTACTCCTGCCTGTATTATATGCCTTATATACAATTGCCTCCCATAACACGTGCATATTGGTCCCCTGCGTCCCATGGAATTGAACCCGACCCGCTAACCACCTATACCACTCTGCTCTATCATCTACATCAATCTTGAACTTCTCCTTTACCCACATCTTCATCGACGAGTGGCCCATTGGCAGTAACGCAACCGGAAGTACTTTATCCATATACATGCAGCCTTCACCCTCCCCGGCGCTCTCGCGGGCTTCCTTGCACCAATCTGACGGTAACTTGCAGCGGAAACAACATGAGTTATCCGCGAACCGAATCTTCTGCCGTATACTACTGTACCGCTCTTCCTTTACCGGCTCGCACTGGCTTCCCGGCCTCCTATGCCTTTGATATAACGTAACTGGCTGCCCTGCTGGTGTTCGTGTGCAGTTCCGTATATGGCATATCGCACATATATCCTGCACCTCGTCCAACCAACGTGTCAGCATGGCTACCCTCTCCCCCTCGCTCTTATTAAACGCTCTCCACACTCCTTCACTTGCCCTCCTCTCTCCCCTTGCGCTTTGCTCTTCTATCCCCACTGTGTTCTCCTTGTCTTCTTCCTCCATCGACGGCTCGCACCGGTCACACGGAATGGCTCCGGTAACATCAGCACATACCTCGCCAACCACTCCGTCCATAAACGACGATAATACTTCTCGGCGACACCCGGGGCTCTTTATAAACATCTCCATCTGGTGTTTATTGACGTGGCTTACCTTATCGGTGCTAATCGCCTCCCACGGCGTCTTCCCGTCGTGTATAATAACCGACCGGACCTCCTCGCCCTCGCGCCGTGCGCCCCGGCCTGTCTGCTGCACGAAGTCAACTAGCCCGTATGGCATCTCCGCGTGTATGACGGCCACGATCCCCCCGATGTCGATGCCTGTGCCTAGCCCCGTCGTCGCCACGATCCATCGATGCCTGCCTCCCGCTGCCCATGATGTACGCGCCTCGTCCCGTGCCGCCTCTTCCATGTCCCCGTGGTGCGCCCCACACCCGATCTCTTCTGCCAGCGCTGCGCACTTAAGCTTCGACCGGCAGTATACTATGCCCTTCTGGCCACTTACCATGGTCGATCCAATGCGCCGTACTAGATCAACCACTCGAGTATCCACAGCCCCGGCGCCTGGCTTGACCTGCTCCACCTCGTACCGGCAGTTCCGTTTCGTCGTACGGTCCCGGACTATCAATGCCGACGAAGCTAGCATCTCATCCCGGAACCAGCGCTCAAACGTAACCGGCATCGTTGCGGTTAACAGCACTATTGGTCTCTTGAACCGACTTAATCCTTTCAGCTCACCCAGCTTTACCCGGTACGATACATCTGTAATCGCTGTGTGTGCCTCGTCGATGAATATACGCTGCAGTAGCCCATTGGCTTTCAGCCCGTCCACGTATGCATGGAAAGTCGGCACCAACGCCGTGTCCGCGCTCACGACGACCATCCGCGCCGCCCTCGGCAAGCTCTCTCTGACGGAGTTGGTCGTCGGCCGGAACTCGATCACATCCACGCCCATCTGCCTCGCCCGGTCAACCAAGTCTGCCATCAGCGCGGCGAACGGCACTACTACCACGCTCGTGCCTCCGCCGCTCATGATGGCCGGCACCATGAACAGCAAGCTCTTGCCTGCACCGGTCGGGAGCACGCATATCACCGACTGCTCTCCGCGTAGTGATAGAATTGTCCGCATGCTCTCCATCTGCTTGGCTGACCGCCACGTTGACGTCGGGCCTATTAACGTCCGCAGCCCCCTGACCATCTCCCGCTCTACTTCCTCTTTCTCCGGCTCCGTCTTCCTCCTCTTGCTCGCCGCTGCCGCTCCGTCGCACGCCGCCTTGCGTTTCCAGCCGGCCCGGCCCTCGTCTCCTTCCATCAAGAACTGGTGCCACAGCTGGCTGATCGACCGGTACGTTGTGATCATCTCCGGCGACAACCGGCCCGGCATCCCAACGTATACGGCGTAGTGCTGCCGCGCCATCTTCGTACCATGCGTGCTCTGTAGATCCCACACAATGTTCCAGCTGCCCCTTACATCTGCTGCCTCGCCCGTCATCGGGTCTACCTCAATACCATCTTCATCATCGTCGTCACCGGCCATCCCATCAACTTGCTTCATTACCAGCCCCCGGATCTTCCGCCCGAGCTCGATCGCCACTACGCGATATCGTCCAACGCCTAGCCTCATTTTGATCTCCGCCTGCAGTAGACGTATCATGATCGAACTCAGTCGGTCCGTGTCCCAACGCTTCGAGTTACCGTTCCTCCACAGAAACTCTAAGCAGTTTTCTTGTGGCTCCGGCAGCTTACACTTACGCCGTAGCGCTCGCTCCGCCGGTAGTAGCCACGCAATGTACGCCACCATCATCCGCCCGATACGGTCTGGTAGAAACCGGGCTACCTTGCGGCCGTTCTCGCGGATCGCCTTCATCTTGTCGCGGTCCGTCACGATCATGACTTGCCCCTCGTGTAGAAAGATATTGCGCATTACCTGCCATGTATCGCAGTGCCGTAACGTTGTCACTTCCGGCCCGCGTCCCGGCTGCCCTCCCCATACATGCACGAGCACCATTAACGCCTCTCGGAATACACGTAGCTGCTGCATCCACCTCCGTACACCGGCTCGCTTCCACTGGTTCGTCGTTTTATCGAATATCGACGCTTCCATAGAACGCATTACCTTACCTGGCCCGGCGTCTAGCCACCCGTTCTTCTCGTTTGTCACAAACGACTGGCCGGCCCCGAGCCGCACCGTGGTATCGACAATCCGCTTCATGTCTATTCCGGGCCCGGTCCGATCCCACGTCCCGCCTAGCATTTGGTTCAGCAATTCGTCTGCCTGCACCGTGACTTTGCAAGCCGCCCGCTGGAAGTCGCGCACAAGCATCTGCTCCCCGTTATGGACCAGCGACTCGCCGTCATCCGACCAACGCACCGTCGGTGTTCCGCCCGTCTTGTTACGGTGCCCCTTGCCGTATGCCATCCAGTTGATCACCTTACTCATGACGGTATAAGTGCCTATGCACATCCATGTCTCGTGCTCCTGCCGGAATCTAGTAAGCGCCTCTATGCTCACCGCATCTAGCTCCCGCGGCTCGTTCTCGAACCCGGCTTCTAGAAAGAACATCCGGGACAGCCATACCAGTGCCGCCAGTATGCCCGTATATAGATACGCCTCCATATAGCCTAGCGGGTGCCTGCGAATGCCCGCCGCCGCGCAGAAGCACAGCATTGCGTTGCTGTACATATCGCCGCCGACGCGTACCTTGATGGAAGCTATCATGAACCGGAATACAGCCTGGTCAAGCGCAGCCGTTGGCACTCTCTCTCTACCACCTTCCTCTTCCTCTTCCTCTCCCTCTCCCTCTCCCTCGCTCCCACTCTCGCTATTGTCATCCTCGCTAAAGATATCGTTATTATTGTGTAGTCTGGGTTGTCCGACCCTGTCGCATAACTGCTGGTTCTCTAGCTCGCGGGCCACATCTGCCATTAAGCCCCATTGCTCGTCTGTGAAGCGCATCCCCAGCCGTGTGGCCGCTTCCTCGCGACCCATATGGTACGCCCTCCAGCAGAACCCCAAGTAACGGTGTCCGACGGATTGGTACTTGCTTTGTGACCTTTCCTGCGCAGTATGCCCGAACGGCCTGCTGTTTGGTTTGCCCGCTTCGATGCCGTGTAGACACTGCAGTGTCTCCTTCGGCACGCTGTCTAGTCGCCAGCTGCAGCGGTCTACCTCGCGATCAAAGCTCTCGCCCAGTCTCGTTAGTATCCGCACCTCACTCATAGCTTCATTGTCCTCGGCTATTCTTGTCTTTATAGTAGTAGCCTTTGCTCGTATCCACTGAGCCGCGTCGTGTATCTCGCTTAGATTCCGGTCCCCGAAGTGCCTTACCCACTTCATTTCCTTTACCCAAGTCGAGTCGTAGTCAATGCCTTCTTGCGTGTCGCCTTTCTGGTTCCGTTTAGTGTCCTCTTCTAATAGCTCAGCCTTGCTATCCGCGATTATCTTGTCCATTATACTCTCTGTAGCCATAGTTTCCGGTACAGTATCATCGCCATGAACCCTAACAATCCAGTATCTCGCATACCGGCCCCGCGACCACGTTTGTAGCTGTACTTCAGTCCATCGATCCCCTGTGGCCTCATGTTTGGCCTCCCTCCAATGCCGGGTAATATTATCACTTGCCGTAGTTAAATATCGACAGCTCGTGCAGCTGTAACCACGTAATGCCTTAAGCGATTCGATTGCTATAGCCCCATCTGCCGGGAGCTCTGCCACAATTGGATCATTTAATTGCATATGGCGGAAGTAATCTTTGATGTTCTGTAATACCTGCCCTTTTAAGTGATGTTCATGACGAAAATGTCTCTCGATACTGTTGCCCGGGCGAATTGCACTCTTACACAATCGGCATATAAGTATATAATGCTCCTTATTAAAATATATATATTCTTCCATGTTAAGTTTATTTTCTTATTAGAAAGTAAAGAATATTTGGGTAGATTTAATTTACTCTAGAATAAATTTATAAGCCCATTAATCTTATTGACCTTTATATATTTACATTGGTTTCTATGCCAACTGTTTGTTAAATGTACTCTTATTAAACTACTTATTCAGCTGTGACAGCCTGACTCCATTAGGTTAGATAACAGGTTAGACCTACCTTTAGTTTCATAAGTGCGACTTACCAGTTAGTATTGTTTCGGTAAAGCCTCGGATAATTCGACCAGCCAGAACACCAATCCTACTTACCCCCTAAGCCCCTACTCACTAAGTGAGTGCAACAACCACTGGTAATCAATGGTACTGCACGGGTTCATTCCCGTAAGAACGAACCTCACATTCATTCAAATCAGAATAAACCCATTCCCTAAATAAACCCTTATGTCTCCCGGGTAAAATTAGTTTAGCCAGTCGCTAATACAGCTATTCACTATAGTATAACGACCTAACCTTACACTTATATCATTAACCAAGAATGGACCCATTTTTAGTGACACTCATGCAAGCTATTGATTAGAACACAGTCACGGCAAAGCTTCGGACAATTTAACCAATTACAATCGGCTCAAACAAGATCAACTCGAGCACACACAATAGCTCGAACATAATTAATTCGATCCATCACGACTACTAGATCATTAATTCATTTCTATAAAAATAAAACCTTATATTCATTCATATTATAATAAACTTAATCACTATATATACTAGCCTGTATCTCTTTTTTATGTATCTAGTCAGTCCTTAATAATATTGTTCACCATTAGTACTTGATACCTAAACTGTAACACTTTATCTTATTACTCAATATCGCCCTAATCCACTGAAAACATCAAACCGTAATCTAAGTTATTTTCTTATTAGTAAACAACCGGAATATCATACATAGCTACCTAATGCCTAAACCATAAACCCATAGCCTTACCCTGATCCATTAACGTAAACCCTATAATTTAAGTTATTCTTGTTGGGAAATGCCTGGAACATCACAAGTTAAACCCTGTTACTTTCATAACCCTTAACCCCTCCTCGAAAATTTTTAGCCAATCAGCGTATCGGTCCAGCAGTAACCGATTTTGCAACAATGCACGGGCCAAGTTGACCAGTTTGTATGGGGGATTCTAGCAGAATCTCCGGTGAATAATACT
>JAVFKD010000007.1:0-35215 GCA_036429605.1 Cladobotryum mycophilum
TATAGACCCTATTGCAAGTGGGGCAGGAAGCCATAGGTAGGTAAAATAGGTAGGAATAGCTATGCTTAGCTATGCTTAGCTAAGGGTAGCTATAACTAGCTATAACTAGCTTGAAATAGCTTGAAATAGCTTGAAATAGCTTGAAATAGCTTAGAATAGCTTAGAATAGCTAGAAAGAACAGCTATAAAATAGCTATAAAATAGCTACTAAGGTGGCAAAGAGATAACTATAAAATAGCTAAAGAAATCAGCTAATAAATAGCTATAAAAATACGCTATATAACTAAAAATAACCCAAAGCCAACGCAAAGGTAACCTAACGGTAACCTAAAGAATAAGTTAAGGATAATTTTGTAGTTGAATAGAATAAAACAAGGATAACCCAAGGATAAAACAAGGATAGAAAACTAAAGATGGAAAATAAAAAAAACAGGAAAAACAGGGACTATTAAATAACCTAAAGGTATAACCGAAAACAGCTATAACCCAAAGGTATAGCCGGAAACAGCTATAAGTAAAGGTATAGCCGGAAACAGCTATAACTAAAAGTATAGCGGAAAATAGCTATAAGCTAACCCCTCGACAAAAACAACTATAACCTAATCCTTTAGCTAAAAGCTAATTTAATTCTACCCTAAACCCCTTAATAAACTATATAAAAAAAACCAAAAAAACCCAATCCCTACTAAACCCAATGCTTTATAAGAAACTAAAAAACCCAATCCCCTATAAGAAACTAAAAAAACCCAACCCTAACCCAATCCCTAACCATTATTCCGCGTGTCGTTCGAGTTCAACGACCGCGGGCCGCCCGCGAAACCGGCGCGATGCACGGACCACGCGAACCAAAACAACTCTAGACCAAAACAACCATTCTGGTTGGCCATCTATCAACCCAAATGCGACTGGGGTTAACACGGTAAGGTTCAGCTTAACGCTTACATCATCAGGGTTAACTGGTATACGTAAGCCAATGACCGCGGGGGTTGAAAAATCCGGTATAGCGCCAGGGGCGTTGTCTGGTGTACGGTTCAGCTACGCCGTGTTCTTCGAGTTTAGCAGGTAGACAGACTGGCGAACAAAAGGGGGCAAAGACAATCAATCTCTGGGGGTTTATAATAACACGTCTATCATCTCATATAATAAAGCAGATAAATATAATGATTTTTTTCTTCTATAGCCATTATCATAATGATAATAACAATGATAATAATAATAACACTATAATAATAATATAATAATCTAGCAACCTCTTAATCATGGAACAACCAACCGATTCTTTACGAACACCAGAGCATATACGGCTCCATGAGCCAAGTATGCTTCTACTGTGTCTGATATGTCAAGCTGCCATTCGGCCGGCGGCCTCGGCTGTGGCATCGCATTTTCGAAAACAGCATAAACTTACCGGAGATTCACTGCAGCGGGTAACAGCGTTCAACGACTCGCGCCGAGCCAGCCTAAAGGATCCCCGTACGGTCGAGCTGCCGAGCGACCACAGCCTGCCGCTCAGCGATCTCCCGGTCCTCGGAGGGTACAGCTGCACGGAGTGTCGGCATCTGACTATCAATAAGAAGAACATGTTCACACACCAGGGCCAATCTAGCCATGGGTTAGACGTCGGCCAAACCGGGTGGGTCAAGGTCGCGCTGCAGACATTCTCACAAGGACGTCACGCAAGATACTGGATCGTCGGCGTGGACGGGGATTCCGATGCCGTCGCCGGGGGAGAAGGCGGCGAAGGCGTGGATGGCGAGGGTCGAGACAAGGACCAGGAGGAGACCAAGAGCTTGGTTAAGATGGCCGAGGCTTGCGAGAAGGGGCTTCTCCAGGCGGAGGAGGAGAGACGGCGGCTCGTCGAGGCGCCCGGCGGCGTCAATACCGAGTCGAGATGGGTCAAGTTCATGAAGTGGGCCGAGCACCTGCAGCAGAAGGACCGGGTGACGCTTCATCGCGCCGGGTTGCCCCCGCGGCCAAGGCAGTCGAGAAGCGATGGTGGAACAAGGAGGCCATCAAGGCGAACCAACGCCTCCGGCAGCTAACGGCAAGCTTCGATCGGGTCCTGGCCGGGTGCATGGATCGCCTCGACCAGGTGCCGGAACAAACACTAAAGTGGCTGATCAGCATCGACCCAACAAGGCCGGCGGCTATGCCATTCGGCAGGAAGCAAGAGGCAGGCACGATGGAGCGGTACAGCTCATACGTGCAGCGATACCTGTGCTACTGTGCGCGGGTGTGGCCGCTGGGGCGTTCCGGGGCCAAGGCCGAGCACGGGGTCAGGTTTACGGCTTCGCAATGGGGGAGCTTGGGGGAGGTCATGCAACGGCTCGATGCTCTCATGGCCACCGGCCCCGATCGTAACGAGGGCAGTGAGGGCGACAGCGGCAGCGAGAGCCCGGAAAGGGTCATGCTCGATCGCGCCGTCTTCCAATTCTGCATCAGCTCAATCAAGCAGAAGCTGGGCAAAAGGCCATACCGCAACCCACTCCTACACTTTACCGCCGTTCTCGGCATCGATCGGACAGGTGAGTCGTGGGTGCCGTCGTCCTCACACACGCGCTTTCTCGCCGGTTTCCTGTGGTGCGGGCGAATACTGATGCTGGAGCATTTCTTCGAGGATGTGAAGCCCGATTCGGACGGGTCAGACGACGACGACGGCGAGGGCCTAGGCTGCGAGGCCAGCTTCAACGCCATTTCCCGGTTTCAGGAGGGGCACCGGCAGTGGCTCGCAGACGGCTCATACACGCCGTTCAGCTCCATCATCCAGTGGATGACGTACGGGAGGGGTTATCGAATGCAGGAGGGTGGGCTGGCGCGGCTCGCATGGGAGAGCGACGGCACGACGCTCAGCTACCAGGGGAGCCGGATCCGGGTGGGGGACTTCCAGAAGACGGCGCAGGCGGCCGTCAAGGACACCGAGGCGCTGATGGACAAGCTTATGCTTGGCCAATGGGACCAGGTCAAGAAGACGATCCGGCTCAGGGACATCGTCGACAGCTTGGTCTACGAGGGGCCGGGGCGGTCGTTCGCCACGAACCGCAAGAACGCATGGCTCAGGCCCGGCGCAGGGATGATCATGGAGCTGGTCGGCAAGATGCTCTGGAAGAAGGTCAAGGGTAGGGGCGACCAGGTTCGGTACGAGTGCCGCCGGCAGCGGGTGGAGGAGTACATCTCGGACCTGAAGCAGTTCAAGAGCAGGTCCGTACCTGCCGTGCACATCTGGTCGGGGCAGCCCGGGCGCGGGCCGGAGATGACAACGATCAAGCACTGCGACACGCAGGAGCTCCCGAAGAACATGTTCGTCTTCGACGGGCAGATGATGCTGGTCACGGATCGAGACAAGAGCAGGAGCATCAAAGGGAGGGGTCGCATGGTCGCACGGTTCCTGCCGGAGCACCTGAGCCTGATGATGGTGGCATATATCGCGTGGTTGCTGCCGTTCGAAAAGGTGCTGCACAAGCTATCGGGGATCCGCGGACCGTCCGAAGCACTCGAGCCATGGGTCTGGAAGACGGCCGAGCAAGGGATCTGGAACACGGAGCGGCTCAGCAAGCAGCTCGGCCTGCTCACCGGGACGCATCTCGGGACCAGCCTCGGCGTAGCAAACTACCGGCACGTTGCCATCGAGTTCGGGCGTCGCATCAAGGGCCTCGTGATTCAGCAGCTCGAGCTCGAAGGGGTAGAGGCGGCCGGCGACGATAACGAGGACGACTGCACCGACCCTCTAACGGGCAAGACACGCAAGCAAGAGCGGGTCGAGTACGTATGGGACCTACAGGCAACGCACGGCAGTCTCGTAGCCCGCAACCACTACGCGGTCAACGTCCTCTACCCGGGCCAGCTACAACCGGAGATGATATCCAACTTCCAGGAAATCAGCAGACTCTGGCACGGATTCCTAGAGCGCACAGACGGGGACTTCGGGCAGAAGCGAAGTCGAGAGGAAGGGCAGAGCCAGGAGCCGGGGGGTTCACAACAGGTGGCTAAGCGTCAACGCCGTGAGCAGCCGACGACCGACATACTCGAGCACCAGGATGTTCTATATCAAATAGCATAACTATTACAGCCGATCCTGTCAGCGGGGGCTGCTAGCAGCCAAGAAATTGCAGGCAGGATAACGAACCCGCTCCAGCAACGGACTATAGTAAGTCTAAAGAATAAAAAAAGAGAAGATTTAGTTCCCTATAGGGTAAGGCTACGGTATGCTAACAAGAAACAAAGGGCCCTTCCACCAGCCATCTCACAGCCGATACAGCCACGGTTGACCGGTCCAGGATCGACGCCGGGCTTAAGAGGCTGCTTGGAGAGAGTGCAGGCTGGAAATCCGATGAACAGCACGAGGGTATGTATCGGATCATGTCAATGCGGAACAACGGCGTACGGAGCGACATGCTTATCCTGGTACTCCCGACGGGGGTGGCAAGAGCATCTTTTTCTATCTGCCGGCACTGATAGAAGAGGAGGGGGACCCGGTGGGCCTACCAGCATCGTGATAGTCCCGTTCGTAGCGCTGGTGGGCGACCTGGTAACGCGGGCTCAAAGGTACGGGATAGACTGTATGCGGTGGCGCAGTGACGTTGACGAGCTCCGCGAAGAACGGCAGCGGGACGCACGGCTGGTCGTGGTCAGCGCCAACATCGCCATCGGCGAGGGGTTCGTGGCATACGTGGAGAGCATCCGGGCGCGAGGGCAGCTGGGAACGATCTTCTTCGACGAGTGCCACACCATCATCATGGACGTGGGCTACCGGGAGCGGCTGGGACTACTAGTGGGGCTGCACCGATACGGGTGCCCACTGGTCATGCTCACGGCGACGCTGCCGGTGCCGATGGAAGGGTCGTTCCGAGATTTAATGCTCGCCCGGGAAGCCGAGATCATCCGGGCGCCGACGGCCAGGGTTAACATTCGCTACCGGGTGAGGAGGGTGCGGCCAGGGAAGAACGAGGTGGAGGACGCGACGAGGGAGGAGATGGAGCAGATGGAGGGGCGGATGATCGGGCAACAGAAAGGGGTGATATACTGCCGCTCGATCGAAGATTGCAAGGGGCTAGCGGCCCAGCTCGGGTGCGGACACTACCACGGCTCGATGCTAACCGACGAGCGAGCGGCAGCGCTGGAGGACTGGGCGCTAGGGCGAGACGGGCAGCGGTGGATCGTGGCGACAACAGGGCTAGGGACGGGAATCGATATCGAGGGGATCGTCGGGGTGATCCATATGCAGCAACCGTACGGGATAGTAGATTTCGTGCAGCAGACGGGGAGGGGAGGTCGGCGAGAGGGCGAGACGGTGGATTCGGTCATCATCACGGACGGGCGGCCGGTGTGGCACAGCGAGTTTGCCAGCGACGTGGAGCAGGCGAACCGGGAGGCGATCGAGGCGTTCATGCGGGCCAGGGAGTGCCGACGGCTAGTGCTGGGCAGGTTTCTCGACGGCATAGGGCGGGCGTGCGGCGAGCTAGGGGGCGTAGACTGCGATCAGTGTCATAAGCAGGGGCCGGACGACGCGGTAGACGAGACAGCGAAGTCTAAGGAGATGGTTAACCGGCTGCAGGAGCACACGCAAGCGGAGAGCCGCCGACTGATAACCCTGTATGGATGGCTAGACAGCATGGCAACGGTGGGGTGCTGTGTATGTTATGTAAAGTGGCATATACACGGGGCACAGGAGGAGAAGCGCCACGCATACAAGCACAGCCGGGAATCCTGCAAGGTCTTGAGTCAAGGACAGTTTAACAAATGGCAGTCGGGGCTACGGTTCAAAGACTTCGAGTGCTGCTGGCAGTGTGGACTGCCCCACGACTGGTGCACGGCAGGTCGAGCCACGGGAGGGGTTTGCCAGTACCGAAACCAGGTGCTGCCGATCGTGATAATGGTAGAGGTAAGCAAGACAGTAAAGGAGCTGGTGGAGGAGAAGTTTAGAGTGGACGGGCAGGATAGAGAGATGTATCGTAAATGGATAATACGGTCTCGACGAATTTATGGAAAGCCAATGACAAACGGCTTAGCGGTTTGGGACGAGGTTATCCAGGAGGCCATACGAATAAAACAATCTAGAGGGGGCAGGCCAGGGTAAAGAATAAAAGAAAGAAAAAAGTAATAGGTTATTGTTATAGGGTAAAGAGCATAGATTAGAATCTTGATACAATAACCTTGTGTCTGTTCCCTTTATAGGTTAACCTGAAGCGTAGCTAGAGGATTAGCGTAGGATAGGTCTAGGGCAAAGTAAGCGTCTAGGAACTATAGTTCCTGGAGGGTGTAACAGCAGGGGTTCATTCTGGTACGAATAAAGGTAAATTCATTTAGATGGGAATGAACCTACTCTCTTTCACAGCCCATCTACGGATAAGAGAGAATCTACACACTGCGTTATATTGCTTAGTCAGTAAGATGTGGGGTCGTGACTGCTACGCCGGAACCAAAGGTATTTATTATTATTATATTTATCCTTTATCACAGATCGCTATTAGAAAACCTACAACACCCACAGTATATATAACAAGAAGCAACCCATACAGAAATAGGATCCCCACGGCCAGCAGAGGTCAGCGTGTTTTCGTTGTTTGGTCGACCTGGTGACTTTGCAAGCATTCTAGCAACGCAAGAGCACCGGTTAGTGTTGGGGCTCCTACAGGGCCACATGGCGGGCAGAGACGAAGGCACGCGGTTAGAGAATCGGCTCGATAGCGCGTACCAAACAATTGACTGGTGGAAGTCGGTTGGGTGCGAGGCATGCTTTGTGGCTACCGGGCGTCAAGAACGGGGCCATGGCCTCGAAACGTGCAGTTCCACGGAGTGCAGCGGGTTGGCAAGGTCAATTCTCGGGTGGCTCAAAGGGCTCTCTCTACCAAGATCGCTAGAGTACAGCCAGGGTTTCTGCACCATGTGCACGCATACGTGGCAGCCATGCACAGATGTCAGCGTATCAAACCATATATACGAAGCAGAGTCGCAAGACGAAGGGGATTACTGGAGGAGAGAGTACGAATCGGGTACGGGTACCGACGGGCACTGCGAGCGAAAGCCAGTGGCCAGAAGGGCAATCGCAGCGCTCTGCGCATACGACGAGCAGTTCATCGGGAAGCTAGTGGCAAGCCTGGCATTGGATGAGGGGGCGGACCTGACGGCAGAGCAGGACGCGCGGGCATGGTTCGAGCAGCGGGTCCCGTTCCAGGACAGTTGGATCCCAAAGCTCCTTTTTATATTCGAGATTGCAACGGTTGCTTTTTACTTCCGACACAACATGCGGTTAGGATTATCGCCATTAGAAGGGTTTCCTTATGGCCCACCCGGGATCCCTACAAGAACAGCAGAAGACGGATCAGTGATAATGGACGCAGAGGAAGGTATAGAGGTAACAAGGTGGAAGTCTGCAATCAAGTGGTGGGGGTTCCGATGCAGCTTCTGTACAGGACGCGGATTAAAGGAAGAGGGGCAAAGCCATAGTTTGCGAGAGTGCATGGCCGGCGGAGCAGAAGAGGTTAAGAGGGGCCTTGGCGAGGTGCTATACGAGAACAAGAAAGCCACGGTGGATAGCTGCTATAGGTGCGTGATGCCTAAAGAGCTATGTGAAAAGTGGATGAGAGATAAGGCAGGAAAATGGGTAGAGCGGGATGCAAGGGACTGGGTGTGCCAATATGGGCAATATACACTACGGGATATTATTATTGGTCTCTTAGGGAGTGGGATGAAGGGGGTCAGGGAAGAGTTAGCGAGGGGGTATAAGAGATATTATGGAGGGAAGAGAGCAGGAGTAAATATAGGGGAAAGGGAACTAGGGGAATTTTTATTAGAGGAACGTAAGATTAGAGGGAGAGGGTGTTCGGAAATAGTATAGCAACTAGTAGTAATTAGTAATAGTATATGGTATAGAGGAGAATAAGATAAGGGAGAAACCTTATCGGATTAAAAATAGGTTAAGAAATGGTTGTTATTATTATAGCTTAAAACTCTCCAAGGAGAAGCAAGCCTTTACTTTTATTTATAAGATATTAATTATAGAAAAGGAATTTAATTAGGAAACTGCATAAATTAAATTAATTTAAGGAAGTTCAATAGCTTGAATAAGGTTAACTTAAGTATATATAATAACTTAAATGTGCTAAAGGGAATAAGCCTCTCAGGCATAAAATTCCTTATAGCAACAAGTAACAAGCTTAGTAATAGCTTAAGCTGAAAGAGGAAATAATAGAATGAAATGAGATGTTATATTCGATCTGGCTAACTAACTAAAAGATAGGAATCTAGCTGCCACATATAGGTAAAATAAATAGGGCATAGAAAGTAAAAGAATGGGCGAGAATAGCTCATAGAACAATAGAAATGATAGGTTTATTTTTTCTTACTAGTACCTACTAGAATAGGCTAAAGTAGCGTATAGAACAATAAAGAAACAATAGACTTATTCCTCCCTCGCTCCCAGGTAAAGTCCATGGAGTCAAGGGACAGCCTCGCGATGCCCAGTCGAGAGGGCTTCGCCTCATGGACCCGCTTCTAGTAAGTAACACATATAATGCCCACCAAAAAGAGGGAGCAATCCCCCAATCCCCTAATCGCCTAAAAATCCCACCGCACCTTCGGGCGGTTTGCTTAGTCACCTGTGCCGTTGATGATCGTAAAAGTCCGTGGGCATCGGGGGAAGCCCCTGGGCGTAAGCAGAGATGGCCTGCATAACAGGGTAAAGGGAGTTGGTAGATGGGCAGGATCATGTAGCACGGGAAGAGTAAACACCCCATCGGCCCTTGCTTCACGAGGTGACTAAAGCACCGTAGTATGCCTTACATGTCCCCTTCAAAGTCACGTAGCGCTGGATCATTACACGAGGGCCCACAGCACATCAGTTCATTCTCATCTAAATGAGAAGGGTTCCGTTCGGGTCAGAACGAACCCCCTCGCTGCCAAGGAATATACAGGGTACGGCGAACAAGCACCGGCTAACGGAGATTGACCCTAATCCGGTCGCTTGTCAATCGGCAAACCGTTCTCGGAGTCCCAGGTGAACCTCGAATCATCCGAATCGTATCCATCCGGAACAAACTCGCTCAGTCTCTTGCAGCCCGCGTCGCCACAGTCGGGCTCCGAATCCGAAGCGGGTCGATTCATAGATGCAACAGAAACATCGGGTCCCAGGGGCGCCGGCGTGCCGAGGAGCACATTGGCCACGGCGGGGAGTTCCTGTGACGTCAGCGACCCATCGATACGCGGGGCAACACATCACTTACCCCCATCTCGAGAAGCACGCGGACCGTGACGATTGCTTGGGCACGAGCCTCGAGGTATCCCAGCTCGGCCGAATCAAACGGGATGTGACTGCCAGGCTATATACCACGACATTAGCATCCGAGGAAGAAGTAGGGAGAGGGAACCTACTAGATCATAGAGGGCGACCCAGGAAACCATCGCGAAGAGGTCTCGCATGAGCACGCCGAACTCGAGGGCACGGAAGTCTACGCAGTCCAGGCCGTTCTGCTCGCAGTGGGAGCATCTAGAGCCGCCGGGCGAGGCTGGGAACGTCAGTAAGGCTACGAGAGATGGGGGTGTGCTCGACTTACACGACCGGGCATCGAAGCATCGATGAGAGGTAATGTCGTAGAGGCGACCCTGGAGTAGGACGCCGACGCACGGGAGGCACTAGCAACCCATGGCCCGAGCCGAACCCGCGATCGTGAGGTTCGATTCTCTCTGAGAAGCCATGTTACGGGGTGACGAATGGAGATGAAGAAAGGAATTGGATAACAAACGGAGTCAAACCTCTACCTTGGATGGAATGCAGGCTTATATAAGCAAGAATACAATCGGAAGAATAATAGTCCGTTCTATAAATAAAGGTATAGCTACCCTATATTAGGTAAGAGCTGAGTTTATTCTTATAATGAAAAGCCTACCCTATATAAAGGGTTTTTTTAATAAAGTTAAGATATAACTAGGAGTAAAATTAACTATTAGAAATAAAAGTTAAATAAGTAAATAAGTATATATATAATAAGTTTATTTTATATAAATAAAATTTAATAAATATTCTTATATATATATATGTATAAAATAATTATAAAATAGAAATTGAAAAAAAAAGAAAAAATAATATATATATATAATAATAATAATTTTATTTAATGTATAAATTAAAAATATTATATATATTATATTATATTATATTATATTATATTATATGAAAAAACTTTTTATAATATATAAAACTATAATATATTTATATATTTATATAACTTATATTTATTATGAATAATTTTCACTTATTAATATAAGTTTATATAGCCTAAGATAGGATAGCCAGTTAGAGTAATAATAATAATAATAAGTTTATATAGTAATATAGAAATATCTATTAAAATATAATAAATTATTATAAATTATTAAACTAATAAATATATATATATATATTTATTATTATCTTTATTTATTCAATTATTTATATTATTAATACTATTAAAATACTTATTCTTATTAGAATGAACTCTTTTTTTATAATATAAACCTAGCATAAAAGCTTATAGAGATTTCATTCTGAATAAAATAAACTCACTCTCTCTATAATTTATATATATACTGTAATAATAGTAGTCCCCTTATGTAGTCCATGCACGGGCCATGCACTCGACCTCATGAAACAATCTAATAGCAAACGCATCTTTACTTATAAACATAAAGCCATTCACTAATAAGCTTATACTAATATTAAATTATAATATAACCTGTTAAATATTACTCTTATATACCATTTGCCCTATTAAAACAAAAGGCTCTCATACAAAGTAATGCAATCATATTCTTACGCATCTACGTCAGGCACGCGCGCCAAGACTACGTCTAGCTAATTCCACACCCGCGCCTTTATCGCACTTAACCACCGCAAACGAAAACACAACGCATTCAACTCACATTCACCTTAACCTTTATTCACAACCATCTTCACTTATGCATAGCAATCCAATTCATTCTTATCTGAATAGGCAACTAGACGGAGCACTTGTTAATCCGCATCCATCGGGGCTTTTAATAATCCGGACCCGCCTATAAAACCGAATTTCGATCGCACCTTCTCAACTTAATCTTCTTTTCTTCTTTCCTTCATCACACCTTCCCTCTGCCCCCCGCCCCCCTCGCCCGTTCAGACTCGATTGAACTGGCGCACTCCCCTCTAACGACCTCTTGCCTTGGGCAACGGCCCCAGTTCGATCCTGCTCCAATTCGACAATACAAACACATCTGGCGTCTCGCGCCCTGCCCTTTACGATGCCCCCGAAGAAGGCCACGAAGGCCACGAAAGCCAAACCGAATGCCAACGGCACGGCTGCTGCCAAAGGCGAACCGAAAAAGGTTAACGACACCTATCGTTTTGTCGCATCGCGTCGACTCGCGTCCGGCGGAGATCCGATAAAGTGGTTCTCTGAAGTTACGCACCACAACTTCAAGACCGAACACCAAACCCCCGACCGCTACAAGACTACACGAACTCGAAGGTGGCAAGAGCTCGGATACCACCCCGGCATCCGTATCCTCCACAAATGGGCCCCTGTCATCACCGACATACAAAACCTCGCCAGGTACACGAACTTCAAGACTGCGGCCTGCATGGCTTCCTTCTGCGATAACAAAGGTGAGTACAGGATCCACTTATACATTTCCCGCTTTACGCTTTTGCACTACCAGAGAGCCAGTTCATTCCGATCCGAATGGCGTTACACCATTGTTAAACTTCCTATTATTTGCCGTGGAGCCCAGACCGATTGGCTACCGATCCTAGTTCATTCCCATCTGAACGGGTTACACTCATTCAAATGCGAATGAACCCACTACCCCACCATCACTACCCCGCCACCCCACCATCAAAAACACCCCGCCCCCACCTCTAGCGCACATTGCATTTGAAGCTCGGTTCATTCCGATCTGAATGGGTTACACTGGTTCAAGCCAGAATAAACCCGCTCCTTCCAACAATTGATGGCTAACTCGAATCATAGTCGCAGATATTACGAACGCCGCGCTCCAAGTGACTTATGAGAAGTTCGCCATTAATGCAGTCAAGACCGAAGTTACGAGTGGTCGTCTCGGTTAGGAACCCGAACACCATGGAGCGAGGTTCAACGAGTACATGACTGCCTCTATGGAAGCCCTTGATCAACTCGACGGCGAGAAGACCGAAGACCGAGTCGCCCCCGCCAACGTTGTGCAGAAGGCACTGGAGGATATACGCATCAAGGGCTTTTTGGAGGCAATTCTCGCTGATTGTCGCCGACCGACCTTTATCCCCATTCTCAACAGCGTCATCCAGGGCTCGACGAACCAGGACAAGCCCGTCACCATTGACGTTATTCCCTTCATCGCCGCACACGCTCTTCAGATCCTCATGTTCTCGGGCATCGACTGGGACGAGTCTCGGCAACACACCACGGACCCCTCCGCCTACACGCACCGCTACCCAACCCCTCCAGGCTACGGTGGCAGCGAGGACCCAGTGATTGGACCCTACAGCGCCGAGGATTTCCACCGCGCCGTCTGTCTCTTTTACGCGGCCATGACACGCAGAGAGAAGGCCGACCGTAACATCTTTGGTAGGGTGCCCGCCGGCCGCAACAAGAACTTCCAGGGGTACTATGATCCGAACGACAAGGGCTCCAGCCTCGATGACGGCGAAGAAGACAACAGCAAGGCACGCCACATCATGCACATGGGGAACGAGCAGCAGCTCATCCTGGACGAGATGGCTCTCGCGACCGACAACCTTACGTCATCGCCAATGCGCACGCCCAACAAGACACCCTCCCGGGGCCAGCGGGACGGGCAGATCAAGGGTGACGCCGCTTTCGAGGTCTTCACCGCCATCACCGAGGTCTTTGAGGCCCGGGCGAGCTCCGACAGGGAGCAGGCTAAGCTGTCCCACCAGCTCCACGACGAGATGCCCTCCATGAACAGGCACGACTTCGAGATTCTCCACAAGGCCCTGAGCGCCAAGTTCAAGACCAAGGACATCAAGCTCATTACGGCCCGCACCGAGAAGTCCGTTCAGGGAGTCCAAGCCGTGCTCGAGGGTGACACGACGCTCCAGACCTTCATGGACGCGGTCAACAGTTCGGATGTGATGACCGACGCCGCCCGGGACACGGCCAAGGATGTCAAGAAGATGGCGCAGAGGTTCGAAAATGCCTACAAGTTCGAGCGATTCATGAACAACCACCCGCCGCCGCAACTCGTCGATTTCAACGACATCTGCAAGTCCCTGGGAATCTCACCTTACCCAGAGTTAGCCTTGTATCCAGGCAAACCAGTCGAGACACTGAAGCCTCACCAAGTCGCCGGTATGTATTCTGCCCCCTCCTCGACTATAACCGGGTTCATTCTGGTCTAAGCGAGGCCGATTCATTCAGACCAGAATGAACCCGTCCTCTCTACACCCTCCTTCTAATAGTAAATGCTAATGCACTTCTAGACCTTGGCGAGATGTTGAATCGTTTCAAGGCAGGCATGCCCAGCATCTTGGCTAACGAAATGGGCCTCGGCAAGACCAAAACTTTTATTAGCAGCATTAAGGTTAAGGTCAGATACAAGATGGATCTACGCAATTCCGGGGTCGATGTTAAGTTTTACCCTACCCTCATCATTAACCCAGTATCCACGATTCTCCAGACGTTTCAGGAGGTGAAGCAACACCTAACCTTGAACGCCTATATTTATTACGCGACACGTGCTCAATTCCCGGATAAAACCGCGAAGATTATCCACTCCAAGAGTTTTCTGAAATTCTTATAGAGTGTGATGAACAAGACCGATCAGCCTTCGGTAAGTACTGCCCCGGTTCATTCTTGTCTGAATGAGCGCCCCTTGATTCTCACTGGAATGAACTCGGCTTATCTATCATAGACTGGGCGCATTGTTATACTCACTACGTTTCCCACCCTTTACACTCGGCAGTTTAAGCGAATCGAGACTCGATTTGTTATTCGGCAGACGACGAGCAAGAGAAAGTGGGATAGCACCGACACGGACACCAATAAGAGGCTTCGCACCGACGAAGACGTTGCACGCGACCTTGATGAATTGGCGGCCAGGGAGAACGATGGCGGGTCTTCTACCCGTACCGGTTTTGAATCCGACGAGGCGGCCATGGAACGAGCCGGTGACATGGAAGAAGAAGATGATCTCTCCACCAACAAGCGTATCAGGAAGTACTACGCCCGTGATATAAATGAGAAGGAAATCGTTCGTCTCCCTAGAGGCAGCCGAGTTCGACCGGATGGTAACCTCATTGAATATGTCTTTTCGCGCAATGCCGAGTTGGCCGATATCTGCTTCGAGACCCTCATCGTCGACGAGGCCCACGTGGCCCGCAAGCTCAACGGAGCATACAACCACATGTTTCGACTTCTGGACTGGCAGGATCTTGTTTAGGTGACGGGTACCCTCCTTACGTCGAGTCTCAAGGACATTTTGAGTCCTATGGCTCTCATTTGGCTCAAGTCGGGCATCAAATTCCGTGACTGGCGCGGCCTCGACCTTGGATACACCCAGAACATTTGGCACCCCGATTACGATGCTCTCGCCGAGACGAACACCATTGGCGAGGAGGTCACGAAGGGTCTCCTCCACGAGAGCGTCGGGCTCGTTCAGAAGCCCTCTGGGCGCAAGATGCTCAAGCTATGGCAGGAACAGTCGTACCCCATCTGGCAGCTGAGCCCTGACCTGTTGGAAGTCGCCGGCGAGGAGGGCCATTGGGACATTGGCTTCGCCAAGAATGTCATTTCGCGTATACTCGGCCAGCTGTCTATTCGGCGCACCCTGCGCACCCCCTCACACTCCCCGACGGCAAAATCGAATTCCCCGCCGTCGACCTGCCCCCAATGGTGATTTACACCGAGGAGCTCTGCTTCGACCCCGCCACGGCCCCGTTGGTCAAGTCCCACGGAGAGGCCATGGCGCAGAGCCTGTCGCGCCCCCCACCGCCGGCGAACTCAACGATACCTTCACCCCCTCCCAGAGCATGAGGTCGGACTCGGGCCCAGAGAGCGGCCAACTGAACTTTAGGTCCTACAGAGAGGGCGTCCTCGGCGCCCACGATGCCCGAAACATTGCCCTGCTGCGCAGGGACGCGGCCAAGCTTCTCGGTCCGAACAAGGAGCAGGCAGTTAGACAGCTGCGCAAGCTGCGCGACGGAAACATCGAGACCACCACCACCGAGGCCAAGAATGCGAAGAAGAGTTCCGACCAAGTCATCGCGGGCGTCGAACACGTCAAGCAGCTCGCTAGTAACTCCGTCCACGGCGGTATTGACTTCTTTTTCGGCCAAACCCGATCTGATCCTAACATTCCCACACTCATTGGTCCACAGCAGTGGATGCGATGGCTTCTTGGAGGCAGTCCCGTCACTACGCAGCTAACGAATCTTTGCTTTGATTATGTCCACGTACAGGGCAAGCGTGTGGTGGTCTTCTGCGACACACCATGGATCCAACAGTAAGTTTATCCCCCTTTTTACCTCCCCTTCCCTGCTGTGAGCGAGTTCATTCCGATCTAAACGGCATCGATCCATTCGCACCGGAATGAACCCAGCCCCATGCCTCTCATAGAACAGGTGTTCATTCTGATGTGAACGGCATCAATCCATTCGCACCGGAATGAACCCAACCCCATGGCTTTTATAGAGCGGGTGTTCATTCTGATCTGAACGGCATCGATCCATTCGTACCGGAATGAACTAGCCACGACACTACCTTGATAATCTTGGGCTAACTTTTGCAGGATGACGTTATCTATACTCAACATGGCCGGATTCTATGTCAATACTATTCGATCATCAGACAAGGGCGCTCGCAAGGCCAAACAGATTGCAGAATTTGTGGATCCAAACTCTACATCCCAGATCTTCCTGGCCAATATCAATATTATGTCAACGGGGGTCAATCTGCAGCGGTGCTGTCACGTTGGCATCGCCATCAATTTTCATCACAATGCTAAGACTATTCGCCAAATGCACCATCGCCTCCATCGCATTGGACAGTCCAAGGAAATCGTTTGGCACACACTCAAAGTCATCAACTCCTTTCACGATCACCAGGAGAGGCTCTGCCTAACCAAGTGGGCACGACAGATGTCTGCAGAGATGAGCCTACCGGACTGGTTCCCCGACAACATTCGCGAGGTTGTCATTTTCGAATTCCAGCGAATGTATTTCCACCATCCCTTCAATCGCTACGCCTGGGTACTGCTTCGAGACCTTGACCCGGCTAACTTTGACTATAACTCCGACTACACCTCCGCGATGGGACACGCCCTGACGTGCATCGCTAAGCTCTGCCTTGACGCCGACATTGAGAAGCGCACGTTTTGGCAAGACGCGGCCGACGATATCGCCATGGCCCTTGTCATTCTCATCGAGAAGAAGTCATCCGAAGAGATGCAGGCGCTCTCGGACCTCCCCGTCAAGGACCTCTTTGCGCGAATGATCACCGTCCTGGCGGAGTCCATCGAGAAGGCGGCCAAGAAGGCCAAGAACGACAGCGAGGTCAGGGTCCGTGCCAGCAGGGTCAAGTCGGGCGTCGAGAGACGCAAGAAGCAACACAAGAGTGAGGAGGTTACTGTCGACTTGGATGCAGACTCGGATGATGACTTGGCCGGGGTAGAGTCTGACATTGAGGAGATGGACGAGGGCGAGGAGGTTCCCGACGTAGCTGTTAAGTATAAAGAACTAGAAATGGCTGACGCTGAGGACGATGAGACGCCTGATAATCAGCTTCAGGAGGAGAGCGGATTGGCCGAGGTTTCAGCGGGCGAGGAGGAAGCCGAGAAGGTACTGGGCGATAGCGAGGGGGAGGAGTAGAATTTGGGGCTGGCCTTGATTGACTGGCGACGTTGGAGTAGAGGGTTATATGGTCTTTATTGATCGGTATGAACCCATGAAATGGAACGGGGAAATGGTGGCTGGTCTTAGTTGATTGGCGGTGTGAAGGCAGGGGGTTTTATATGGTCTTCATTGATCAGTACCGGCCCAAACATAAAAGCATACAGACTAGTCTTTGATTGGTGTGTTAGATAGGAGGTTCATTCTGATCTTAACCGATTAGTAATATCCTATATATAAATTTACATGGCTTTGCTTTGTTGTTTTCTTGAACGTAGACTGAACTGCCACTAAATGTAAGAATAGCCGATTTCATTCTTATGTTAACCAATATTATTTATTCCGACTAGAATGAACTAGAGTTGTTTTTTATTTATACAGAAACTAGGTAAACAAGGTAGACTGTTCCGGAAGACAATCTTTTATGATTTAACGACCCAACCTTGTTCTTATGTATCTACCTAGTAGTCAGTCGTTAACAATATAGTTTACCATCAGCTACTTGATAACTGAACTTTAACATCATTTGCCAATTACTCAGCTTCACCCTGATCCTCTGCCAACAAACTCAAACTACCCTATAGTTCTTATTAAAAGAACGCCCGGAACGTCACAATATCAGAAGCCGCAAGAGGAGTCGCAAGACAAGCTACAAGAGAAGCCGCAAGATAATAGAAGGAAACTGCCTACCTGTAGTAAATGTCACATATAAGGTCATAGAGGAAGTGCAATATCCTGTCCTTTTACATATAAAGAAAACCCGTGAGGCAGATTAAATAGTATTAGGATCAGGGTAACGCCGACTAAGTTACGAGGGCGCGAGTGTACGGTGGCGCGATTCTATGGGCTCCAATGAGGGTTGTTGGAAATATGGGTTTTAGTGAAAAGATGCGATTCAGGGGAAAAAGCGGGCATAGGGATGCAGTAGTAGCCCACGTAGCTCGTCCCGCCAGCTCCTGAACCCGAACCCAGAGCCCCCTCGTCGTAGTAAGCAGCAAACGCCACTAGCATCGCTCTGTGATTCTACCGGCACTTAGATCTTCAAGATCGGCACCCATCCAAGCAGCGCCCTTGGGAAACATGGCAGTAAAGGCAGTTAAGAAACTTGGCCTGCGGATCCTTCTGATAGTCCATCCCGCGCTAGAACCCCATGCACCGATCAAATATAAGTAACTCTTCGAGCTAATCGCAGTTGTACTAGCTATGTTTGGTAGCTTGTGCCCTCTCGAACATTCAACAGATTTGACATGCTTGCTCCTTAACCCTTGCATATTGTCTATCCACACTTTTTCTTGCCTCTTGCATCTGATGAGCGCCTCCTTATTCGCCCGGATCCAGTGATAGCGCCACGCAGATGCTGTTGCCGTATGGTCAAACCTCTTTTCTTGGCAAATTGTCCGTTCTCCAAAGTTTTGTTCGGTTGAGACCTTGTCTAATACAAAGGGCTAGTCTTGCTTCGTTAATCATAGATATAGTATCATTCCGTTCAGTAAGGACTAAGCACATTTAAGAATCCGCCGTATGAATATAAAATCAATCGTTATTAGTATACAGGCATATTTGTTCTCTAAAGCTCTTTCAGAGTAAAATGTTATATAGGGGTATTGAAGAGGGTTTATCAAAGATGCTACAATAGAATCTCTCACGTTGTCGCAGCATAGCTTCAGCGTTTTCTCAGACATCTTCATCTTGATCCTCAAGCCGCGCTGCTATAGCTTCAAGCATCTTATCGGACAGCGTCGACTATTTGCCTAAGGCCTCGATGGCGGCCTGTCGGACATCTTCATTTTGATGCTCAAGCTGCGCTGCTATAGTTTCAAGCATCTTGTCGGACAGTGTCGACTGGTTGCCTAAGGCCCCGATGGCGGCCTGTCGGACATTTTTATTTTGATGCTCAAGCTGCGCTGCTATAGCTTCAAGCACCTTGTCGGACAGCGTCGACTGCTTGCCTAAGGCCTTAATGGCGGCCCGTCGGACATACGAATCTTGATCCTCAAGCCGCGCTACTATAGCTTCAAGCACCTTATCGGACAGCGTCGACTGCTTGCCTAAGGCCTTAATGGCGGCCCATCGGACATGCGAATCTTGATCCTCAAGCCGCGCTGCTATAGCTTCAAGCATCTTGTCGGACAGTGTCGACTGGTTGCCTAAGGCCCCGATGGCGTCCCATCGGACATCTTTATCTTGATCCTCAAGCCGCGCTGCTATAGTTTCAAGCACCTTGTCGGACAGCGTCGACTGCTTGCCTAAGGCCTTGATGGCGGCCCGTCGGACATGCGAATCTTGATCCTCAAGCCGCGCTGCTATAGCTTCAAGCATCTTGTCGGACAGTGTCGACTGGTTGCCTAAGGCCTTAATGGCGGCCTGTCGGACATCCGTAGCCCCGTACTCCAGCAAGTCACTTACTTATTCAATAACGCTTAAAAGCAGTGGTGTTCTTCTTGTAAGTAATTGTAGAATTCTTGTTTTTATCCCTTTGGACCCATCACGCAAGGCGTTATTCAGGGCCTTTTCCGGAAATTCCGCTTCGCTTGCCAATGAAGTATTTCCTGTGATTTCGTATTCAAACACCAGCCACTCTAATAACCGTTCTTCTAGGCCTGTTCGACATTTCAAAGAGGTTGATATTTCACTTAAACAATGCATGGCTAGGCGTTGATGTGTAGGTCCTAAAAGGTCAAGTGGTTCCTTTTCAATTTCATCCATAAAAATGCCTGCCTTATTCTCCGCGTCAAACAAGCCAGCGACAAATCGCCACAGGATATCATATCGCGCCGTGTATTTGTGTTTCTGGAAAAAGAGTACAGGATCTGTGGGGTCGGTGTTTGCACTCTTCTGATTCCCGAAAAACATATGTTCAAGAGATTCTTTGGCCAGCCACTTCCATACAAAGTATTTCGCCGCAAAGTACTCTTAAAAGGTCAAGTATATAAAGTAATAATTCTGATCTCCAATTCCTAATATAAAGTCTAATGTACGCAGAAAAGAAAGCCTTGCAAGCGTAGCATCCAATGACAAACGGTCTCGTTAAAACATTTTAACCATCTTGTTGCGATTCTGTGGTGAGAAGTTTATCACGTCGTTACACAGGCCATTGAAGGTAAGATATTCAAGAAGCTCGATCTTATGCTTGACTTGAAGCTCAATCTCGCTCGCAAAAAATGTTCGAGCCTCACCCTCTAAAACCTTGTCTAATCGCACAGCGTCCTTCTTCCACAGCTTTTGTTCGATTGCTTGGTACATGCCAGTCATAGTATTCGGGGCGGTTCCTGGTTCCAGGTCTTCCCAGGTGTAACAAAGTGCATCTAGCTGAATCGGAATCCTCACTAGGCCTTGGATCAGCCAATGCTCGCGAAGGAATAACTGGACTTTAACAGCTCTTAGTTTCATTTTTGGGTCGGCCTCGAGGTAGTCCTTGACTTGATCTGGGTAGAATCCGACTGTTTCTAGCTCTAGATAAACCGGCTCAATTCCAGCAGATAAACTAACATTTGGCCGCAATGTAATAATAACATTAGACTGGTTTAAAAGATTCTCAAGGAAACAGGACGCATCGCCGCTAAAGTCCTGAGACACTTCGTCGAAGCCATCAAGCAGAAACAGTGTTTTCTGGCTATCGGTTTTCATTGCTTGCCATAAGTCTTCGGCGAGACGGTGGCCACGCTTATCTCCTTCTGAAAAGAAATACTCATGGTAAAACAGTTTCTTGTAGTTGTATTCGTGGGCATCACGAGCTAATCGTTCTTTTAGATTCCGCAGAGGTACCCAGAGCAAACGATCGAACAGCTCCGTCCACGCGCTATGCACCTTTGACCACTTATCATTGGTAAAGTCAAAAACTATTTTCTTACATAGCGTAGTCTTCCCGACTCCCGCACGTCCTCGAATTAAGATTCTTCTAGGCTGTATTGGGCGATTATCATTTCCGGTGCGTTTATTGAAGATTATCGCCAACTCAACCTGTAGGGTCTTATCAGGTGTTTCAGCCTTCTATCGAGCAAAAAGTGAAAACAGAGAGGACTGAGATGCACCTAAGCGATATTCTCTGCTCTTAGGCTGCTCTACAATAGCAAGATTAATGTAGCACTGCTTTATCGGTAGCTGCTCGCCTGAGAGCCGTTCGATCTTGAGCTTATCCGCAGTATAGTGCTTTGTGCGTATCCAATCATCTGGCCCCCCTTTGCGGATGTTCTCGAGAAACTCTTCGATTTTTCCAACAACAGAACTATAACCATCGTCGTCTGGGCTGCAGAACTTATTCATCAGTCGATGGTGTCGTTCAAGTCCCAAGGGGTTTGGAACCGTTTTGAGAGTTCCGGAGGAAGAATCAACCAGCTATTATCAAATATTAGTAATGCTCAGTCACTATAGAAAGGGCACAAGAGGGGGAAAAAATGAAGACGGTAGTATTTGATAACGCCTACCTGTTTAGCTCCAGTCCACAGGCAAGGAAATACTTTGTGGTAAAGATTCGTTTTGCCGAGTTCGTAAAAAGTCATTACTTCGTAAGAATAATCAGGATTTTGGTATAGTCCGGTGAAGCTTCTAACAAGCTCGTCGAGTTTGAAAGACTTCTTTACATTTTCGAGTAATCTAGTTATTTGACGGCCTTGGATTGACGCCCAAGCCCTTAATCCTGGCTCTGCCCAGTTTGCCACTTCCTCGAATGAAGTACCCTGGAAGGGAGTGGCAAGAAATACAATTGCACGCGTGGCTTTCTTAATCGAAGCATACTCATTTTGAGCCATGACGAGAGTCTTCATCAAGATGACACCGCCGAGGCATGATGCAATAAACAGGATTGGACGGTTTGCCCCTTGAGAGTCACGTCTTTTAATAGCATCGAGCAAACGCCGAGAAAACTCTTCATCTGTCTTCTGCACCATGTCTGATGATACGAACAAGTCGGCCGGCCAGTCGCACGTCAGAATCCGAGCCTGTCCCACTTTGCTCGGAAGCATATGTGAATCAGTCAGCCAGTTGACATCAGGCTTGTTGCCTTCCTTGGATCGCCATATCCACGTATCCGGCGACTTGGTGTCGAGGCCATGGATGGCAATGATATCGATGTCAGTTGTAACATCCGTATCTGGGTTAGGGTGGACCTGCGTAAGATGGAAACCTCGCGATTGCTGAGCCATTGTGATGACGGTGCCTAACGCTTCTTTCAAGTTAGGCTAGGTAAGCGGTTCAAGTAGGTAAGCGAGCAAGTAAGCACAGCTCATTCGTTCTTCGTTCAAGCAAGCAAGCCTAAATAGTCTTAGACCTGGCAAAGTTTGACAGCTGCAAGGTAGTTAATTGTCGATAGATAGAATAGATAAAAGATTATAACCTAATCAGAGGAGGGTCATGCCACGATCAAGTTATACCCGCTTTCCATGACAAGGGTTCATTCTTCCGAGTTGAAGCCGACAAGATGCCGACATTCAGCCAGTCAATCATCGAGATCACTCGGTGATGCTGGGTGTATACGCTACTACTACTCCTAATATTACTGCTGCTACTGCTAATATATATAGTTAGCCGCTTATTTGTATCTGTATGCAGCTTTCCTTGGGTCGTATACCGGCCAATTCAATTCGGGATGGGCAATTTATCTAATAACAGAAATGGTAAGCTATATAAGTGTCATTACTTTACTACTACTTAAACCTAACCTAAACCTACTATGGTATCAAGGGTCGATAGTATTATACTAAAATACACAAATATTATCCGTGCATATTAGAATACTAGTCATATGTTAGGCATAGATAAATAATAGGTTCATTCTGATTTGAATGAGTATTAGATCGGTTCTTATTGGAATGAACCTGTCTTATGCCACCGATTTTTACGTAGAGTGCCTAATCGTTAAAGTGATCTAAAAGCATGAGTATATAAAGGGTAATAAAGTAAGTAAATAGGCGAGACGAAGAGGAAGTCGCATAGATAAAAGGAGAATACAGATTGGTGTTGATTAACCCCGCGCGGGGTAGATCCGGAGGTGGGGCCGTATCGAGAGGGGTTGTCGGCGGTGGGGGGCGGTATAGTAGGTAGTACGATAAATGATAGGGTAAGATTATATTCTAACCCAGCCAATAATACTAAATATTTCGCTTATTATATGTAAAAGGGTTTATTTTCTTATATTTTAACAATATATCTTGCTTACTAAATAAGCCTTATATATCCTGGCTCACAATAATCTTATTGCCTATATACGATGATAGCAATAGACTAAGGTTATAAATAACACATATACGTATATATATTATTCCTAATGAGCTTCCCCCTTAAAACCCTACGTTAATCTTCAATATGGCTGGCCAGACTCTGGGGCTGTGTACGCGGAGTATATTGGGGGGTAGCATCGCCAACAGCGGTTCAATGATGCTAATGTACTTGGCATCCCCTCGCTCGTTCGGCACAGTTAAAGGTGGGGTCTTGTATGTAATATAGTTTAATTCGTTTTACCATTTGTCCTCAATCATCACCTGTTATAGAAGTTACGGGAATAGGTGCGGGGTAACTGTGGTATTAACGGCTTCATCCTGCGCCTACGCCAGGTGATTGGTAGGTTTATAATGATGCGATGCTTCTATATGTATGTATACGATAACATAAAGGTGTGGGGATAATATGATTGGCTATGACCCCGCGTTGTTGCATTTATCATTGAGTAACATTCAGGGTTAAGTCCACGGATATACAACTAGCGCCGGAAAATGATACCGAAACGAGGTTTTGATAGGTATACGTTTCTATCTGTGGAGAACCCTTTTCGATACCCTAGTAAAGACCCACGTAGAGCCTCAAATCATTTGAAGAGAAGCGGAAGAGTAGGCCAAGACGGAGGGTAGATAACCCGTATATACTAAAGGAGTAAATGACCAAAGAGTTCTTATTGTTCCTAGTAACTATTTATCGGTTGGGAATGTACTACTAAGTGGCTATCTATTCATATACCCAGCAGGTAAAAGTCTGGTTAGGTCTTTGGGAAACCCTCCGTTAGTTACTAACCAATAACCTAGTTTATCAGGAGTGACAATGGAGGAAGCGGATCCTTCGCCTCTGGATACTCACGCTTTCCAGCTACGGCAGTTGATTGGCTCTATTAATCTAGAGGACTTCGCACTTTATATTATACCCGGTGATACTACGGCTGCAGATATCTTCCTGTCCTCGTTACACAACATACACTTTAATATCGAGTGGTGGGCCAGCACTCAATCGGAGCTTTCCCTTGGGCAAAGTCCCTCTTTTTGGCTGTAAGACTCTGATCCTTATTCCCCGCCCCAGGCTATAGCTATCGAATTATACAACCTACACAAGTCTGATCTTAATCTGGCCACTACTCTTATCGCTGCTATCGCTCCTATTGCTGTTTTAGCTACTCTAAACAAAAACTATGTTAGCATTGCCACTAACTAGAAGCCATTATTATATAGGCCGGGCGCCTCACCGGCTCAGTCGAGTGAATCACAGTGGGACCTGGCCCTGCTATGCGATCAAGAAACAATATCTCAACAATCACCAATCAACCCACAACTACCTACACCACAAACAACCCATTCTCCGTCACGCAATACACAATTTACACTCGATATTAGCGGTGTTAAGAACAGCCTACTCCCTTACTTAGCTGATCTGGTTTTGAATCACAATTTCAAGAATATTTTACATATCAATAACCTACCAAATGTTTCATGGGACTCTATTTCGATATCCAATGAGCAGCTCACTGAACATCACTATCGTGGTGTCACCTATCGACTGCAGACTGATAAAGACATGGGTAACTATGTATCTCTTTTTGTGGCCGACGACACCTACGAGTTCCAACGTCCACCCGATGATGCCACCGATCAGCAGCCCTCCTACGAAACCTGTATAGGATTCCTTGAGTCATTGACCACTCAAGGTTCTCAGGAAGCCTCGGTGTCTTATCTCGTGGGCCCCCCACTGGATGGGAGATGGAACGATCTCGTTGACTCTGGAGAATGTCTCAGGTCTCAGCTCCCGGGTGATATTAAAGGCATCACTAGTCCGTACTGGCATTTCGGAGGCAGGTTCTCTGGTACGGCCTTTCACAAAGAGGACTGCAACCTTAGGTCTATGAACCTAGTCATCTACGGCTTTAAGATCTGGTTAATCGTCGACACGGAAAATACTGAGAAATTTGAGGCGTGGGTAAGGAGCATCTGGGGTGCAGATTCCGAGCATGATGATCAATGGCTAAGGCACTTGAATCTGATTCTACCACCCTCAATGCTAGTAACAGCTGGCATCAAGTTTCACCTTGTCTGCGCCGGACCAGGGGACATGGTCATTACGTCTCCAAACCAGTATCACTATGTGGTTAATATGACTACCAATCTGGCGGTTGCCGTTAATTTCCTCTTCCCACAGGAACCTATAGCAAGGAAACAGACCTTCTTATGCAAGGACTGTGGCATATATCCCTTGGCTAATCAAATACCGAATCTCTTTCCTCTTGCCGCCCAGGGCGTAACGCCAGACTCGGGCCGCCCCCAAAAGCGTCGCCGGCAACAGGAGTCAACTAGCTTGAACAGCGATAACGGGGAGGGAGATAAAAACGATGCTAAGTGTGCCGCTGTTATAAAGAAGCTGCAAGCCCAGCCAGCGGGCTGTCTTGTACCTTTCTGTGTACAGTCAAACTTACCGAGAGCTAAGATTCTTCGCCTGACAATGGCTATGAGAGGCCGTAGTGCTATTGGCCAGCTATGGAAACTTCAAGAGAACGTTCGAAACGGGCAGCGCGTTGATCTTAGCGAGGCACTCATTGATCGAAGTCTTAACAGTGATATTCAACAGATGGTGTTGGATAAAAGTATAACCATCTGTAACGGCGCTAATCAACAGTTTAACCTCCTCCGACGCCTGTCAACCTGGCACTTTGCGGAGGCAGCAGAGCTTAGCAAGGGAGCTATAGCAATGCGAGTGTCTTCAAAAGTTGTTAGCCAGTATACAGGCGACGGTGTAAGGAATCGCTATAGCAAGATAAAATATCGCGGGGACCTTCTTCACATGATATGTGGCTCTCACCGTGGACTCCTGGCTTTTATTCCCCTTCAGAGAGATGATCATTGTGGTATCAGCAACCCTGAAAGCCAGTATCAGAATTCAGCAACAAAAAGAGACTTTAAGGACTTTGAAAAGATATACAAGGCCAAGGACGCCTTGACCCAGGTCCTTTGTGCTATTGGTACGAGCTTCCTTGACTCCTGGGGCTATAAAGATCCATGCGAATTTAAGTACAACGACTGGCTAGACAAGCTACATTGTGATCTAAGTCATAGGACAATTAAGGCAATAACGGATCAGCTCGGTGAAGGAGTATGTGGATGTACAAATGATAGTATAAGGGGTACTCGTTTACTGATGAGTTAAGATATAGGGTATATATTTTATGCTTGATATTATAATAAAATATAAAACTTAATAATAATAGTCTTTTTTTTTGGATATAATTTATATAAGTATATAAAAATATATAAATAGCTTAATTATTATATTACCTATTGCTATGATAACGAAAAAAACACAACAACAAAAGAGAACACAGCGGTCACTAAACCTTCGCTAGTCCCGAATAACCTAGGTTGAATTGACGGATTTAAGTAATAACCAAATGAAAGATCTTGTTCATCAGCTTGATCCAGATCAACGTGGTGAGGTTTGGTTGGTCTTAGATAAGGATTGGCAATAGATCTGTAATTGATCAGGTGCTTGAAAAGAAATAAAAGAAACGAAGGCGATTACTGCCTTGAATCTATAGACAGAACATAAGTATCATGACGAAAGTGATCAAAAAGTATAAACAAAGGTAAAAAGTTAATTGTTCTATCATACAAAGCTCAACTAATCCTTTTATCCTAAGGTTCATCCCGGCACTTGTTTTTCCGGCATCACCTTCTAAGCTACATATTGCTACCCTAAAGCGCAGTCTGCACTATCACATTGCTTATTCTTGCGCATACAGAAAAATTGTGTTTCGTATAATAATCTATAGGTGCTAAGTAATAGATTCCTAACTTGTAAAGTCTTAGTAAGCAGTAAGCAATAGCAAATCTCTAATAAACTGTTATACTGCAAAACTAATTACAGAAAAAGATTAGGCCAATTGCATTTATAATAATTACTATAATAGCATTAACTGTTTATAAGCAATAAGTATATGGTAATTACGGTTTGAGGTGTAAGTAATATTAAATATTTTATTAATAACTAGTTACCTAAGTTACGTGTTACCGCCTAGCACAGCCATAGTATAACCTCAGAAGAACAAGCCAATCAAATCACTGATCCGGCTTACCGCCAAAGGATCGGCTCACCAAGTCAGTGCAAAACCACCAGGTAAGTGCAACAATTACTAGATGATTGGTTCATTCCTATCAAAATAAATCTTACATTTATTCGAATCATAATGAACCTAATTACTATATATACTAGCTTATATTTCTATTATAAACTTGGTTAGTCGTTAAAAAAATAATATTTACTATTATTATTTAATAAAGAACTATAATAATTTAATCTACTATTAACATTAGACAATGCGATTTAGGTTAATTATTTTAAGAAACGTTTAGAATATTACGAATCTATATTTCACTGTAATTTATCTTTATATATCTAATATAAAATTCTATATAGGGGTTATATTTAAGAATCAATTGTAATTACTTTATTAATACTAACTATTATAAGAGATTAAATGTATTTAATGGTAATAAAAAGTTATATTATTTTACTTTTTTAAAAGAGGGGTTTAATTTATATATTTAATTATCTTACAATTCCATTGTCTTAATTATTATAGTATAAATAGAAAATTATATTATATATAATAGTTTATACTTACCAAGTAATAGATTTCTAATTGCTAAAATATTAATAAACAAATAATAAAATCTGTGATACATGATTGTATTATTAGCTAGACAGAGTAAAATATTAAATTAATAATTACATTTATAATAACTACTATAGCAGTGCTTAACGTTATAGAATTAACTATACTAGTTTATAATGTAATAAAGTAATAATATATTATATTTTACTTATAATTTTATAATATTAGTAAAAGAATTCAAATTACTCCCTACTAATACTTAGCTTATAATTAATTAATTTCCCTTAAATTATAACCCCCCCCCTTTCCCCCCACTTATATAACTAAAATATAATATTTTAATTTCTTAACTATAAATATCCCTCTTTTATTTCTCTTTTTATCATATTGCTTTAACTCTCTCAACCTTAAAACATCTTTTACTTTACACTTTAACATTTATACTTCAATAAAAATGGCTAATATTTCTATCAATGCTGAACACTGTTCTTCTATTGTGGCTGTACCAGTAGCCTCCTCTCGATGGCTTTTTTATCGTGGTATTAATCAAGGCTATATTCAATATTATGATTATATAAGCAAACAGAGTTAGTTAAATTTCTGTTTTCTTATCTTATAATATTCGCTAATTTAATTAATAAGCTATTGATATTAAAAGTACGGGCGACTTTCATGCATCTGGCGATTTTGCTGTTCTTGTTAAAGACGATATCCCTTTTGTATATTTTCAAAACAAGGCGCATGCTATTGTTCGAGTTAAATTCGTTGCGGATAAGTGGTCCGATCCAGAGACCGTTGCGAGTACAGGTGCCTTTCCTGGTACTCGTATTACGGTTCATGATAGCACAAAACCAGAAATCGCATGTTATTTCTGGACTACTAAGGACATAAAACATATAATTACTCCTACTCCTTCTATCCCTTCTCCTACTACTACTACCTGATTTTAATTTATTAAAACAGATCAGTCTATGACTAGGGTTAGTCTAGTAGTAACAAGGCTAGGGTAATTAACTAGATAGTTATTATACAAGCCCTTTATTTTATACGGCTCAGTGTGACAACCTGACCCTGTACTTATGTCATCCGCAAAGATGGACCCACTTTTAGTGACATCGGTGTTGTTACTGATTGCAACGTAATCACGTGAGCACCTAGAAGGAACGACCAATCAGAATAGACTCGAACAGGATTGGTTCGATCCATCACGACTAATAGATCATTAGTTCATTCCTATAAGAATAAACCTTGTACTCATTCAGATCATAATAAACCCAACTACTATATATATTAGCTTGTATAACCTCTCTTATGCATCTAGTCAGTCGTTAACAAAATAGTTTACTACTAGCTACTCGATAACTGAATTGTGATACGTTTTATCAATTGCTTAGCTTTATTCTGATCCTCTGCTAATAAATCCAACCTACCCTGTAGTTCTTGTTGGAAGAACGCCCGGAACGTCACACTTAGGACAAGTTATAATTATATATATTAACAATTGTGACGTTTTAGGCGTTCTTTTAATAAGAGCTATACGATAGGTTAGGTATATTAATTAAGAATTGAAGTAAAGTAATTAGTAAATAATATTATAGTTTAGGTATTAGGTAGTTAATAGTAAATAATTATATTAATGACTGGGTTATTTTTTATTTAAACAGTAATAATTATAAGGGTTTATATAAATGACATTTTGATTTTGATAATGATTGTATAGATTATTTGGATTGTAGGTGGCTTACTGTTACAGTTCGGCACGGTAGAATCCACTATAAGCAGTTGGTGCTGTCATGGTAGTCGCTATAAATGTGATTATTATTAGCCTAATCTTTTACCTATTGGCTTGACAATATGACGGTTCGTCACAAGTGGGTAGGAGGTTTAGAATGAAATAATTAATTAATCATTGATGATGATAATAACAATATTAGGGCTGTATAAGCCTGTAAGAACTATAGTTTTTTTCTATATAAGTAATTGCAGGTCCTAGAGGGTAGTAAGGGTGGTTGGGGTATAGCATAGGTTTATTTGTATAAGAATTAGGATAATAACAATTTGAATAAGAACAAACTGAATTTTTATTCTTTATTTTTTATTCTTTATTCTCTATGTTAAGGGCTATATAAGTTAAATAAAATAAAATATTATTACATATTATAATAATAATAAGTAGTGTAATTAAGCGATAGCAAGTATAATAACCCAACCAGACACTTATGTTATCTGCAAGGATGGACCCACTTTTAGTGACACTTATACAAGCTACTAATTGGAACACAATTACAGCAAGACTCCAGTTCGAATGGATCGAAGCAATTACCCAACAATCCCGCAATACATATACAACACAGGTTTGTTCCTATGAGAGTAAAGCCTATAGTTATTTAGATCAGAATAAACCCACGCACTATATAATGTCCTTTGTCTCCCAGATAGAATTAGCTTTAGCCGGTCGTTAACTACAACTATTCACTATCAGCTACCCTATACATAAACCGTGATACTATTTGCCAATTGCTCAGCCTTATCCTGATCCTCTACCAACGAATTCAACTTACCCTATAGTTGTTAGAAAAACACCCGGAACCTTATATTATATACTATATTATTACTATATATAGTATTAGAAATTGTTTTATATAATAGTATAGCTAGAATATCTTTGCTAATATAAAGCAAAAATTAAAATATTATTAACTGGCTCTGGTAGTAAATACGGGCTTACGCTTTAATTTGTATACTATTTATTACCTTCTAATACTTGTATACAATGATAAACTTATAATATTCTTTTATTAAATATAATATCTTTAATGTTTCTTAAGAATTATTAGGGTTTCTAAGCTTGGGCTGGGCCTGAACCAAACCCACCAAGGTCTTGGGTTTGTATTATATAGTTAATTGAATAGATTCTTATTGATCTCTTTAATATGTATTCTTTTGCCGCAATGGATAGTATACTGTGCGCTATAGATGCAGCCAACGACATACAACGCAACACTTCCTGCTACGCTGTAGCAGATACCAAGGGCCTAGAAAGGCCCTGCAGAAGGCCTTAGGGCCAGGAGCCCAGCTAACGTTACAGAAGCTTTTCACAACAAAACTAGGAAAGGAAGCTATAACAGGCTTTCTTACTAGCACGAAGATCTGTACGCGAAGCTGGTTTTTAGAAGAGTAGATATAGGCTGATTAGGTAGCTAGTCAGCCTAGAGGCTAAGGGACATACATAATGCTTGGAACTAGGAGAAAAGAAACCACCAACTGGAAAACACAATGCCTCATACTTTTAGCTTGAAAGCTAGCTAGCTAGCTACTATTCTAGAAAGTCTCTGTACAGTAAGCTTTTAGATAGACAGATAGCCGCTTCATAGGCCTTCGGCCTCCATAAGCGTAATGAATGAAAAAAAAATAGTATACTGTGTGTGCTAACGGGCGTAACGCTAGGTATTGCTTTAGCCCCTTTAGGGCCAGTCCATTACATAGGGTATACTTAGTATTAGAATAATCTTAAGGGCTTGGCTTTTAGGGTCCAGGGTTTGGTATTATTATATGAGTAAGAATACAGGTTTATAGCTACTAGCTACTGGTTAAAAACAACCCTGTTTATGGGGATAAAGTAGTTTAGGGTTAGTTTAGGCTTATTCCAATTAAAATGAATTTATGTCTTATTAAAGTGATTACTTTCTTAGTTAGCCAGGCTACCTTAAGTTTAAGTAGTGTTTATATATAGTAGGGTTTTATTTTTTTTGTTTAATTTGAAATGAATATTTTTGCTATTAAAAGTAAGTCTAGGCTTATATATAACCCGAATAAGGTTAGGTTAGTATTTTATTTTTTTATTTTATTTATATATATAGGGTTATAATATTCTTAAAAGTAGCTTGTACTTATTTAAACTATCTATACTTGTTTTAATCTTTAAACCAATACTAGCTCAAACCAAAGCAAGATTTTTAACTATGGTTAAATTTACTTTGAACTTTACTATAGACGATGGTAAAGAGAAGTACAAGGAATTCATTGAGAAAATACGACAGGATCTCAGTATAGGCGACCCTATTGAGAGTGTTCTAATATTGGCTCCCCAAGTCCCTGCAGGAGAGGATCTTGAGTTCTTCGATATAAATCTATCAAACGATAATAATACTATTCAAATGAGATTCCGAACTGATAATCTTTACTTAATCGGTTATCGTCGTCAGAACTCCAACACCTGGTATGAGTTAGGCCACACGAATGGGGGAGAGAGTACCTTGATCAACGAACCGAACACAACGACTGAAATCTTACGTTTCGGTGAGAACTATAATCGCTTGACTACGACTGCACACATCACCCTAGATGCAATCCCGCTTAACTCTGCCTATATTGGTCAAGCAATTACGACCCTTTACACAAACGGCGCCACCAATCCGGCTAGTAAGGCGCGTGCTATCCTGATTTTGATATTCGCTATAGCTGAAGCCGCTAGGTTTCGGGACATCTCTTGTCTCGTTTATCGTTCATGGTGGAGAGACGACTTAGCCACCCCGGGACAGATCTACGCCAATCGGGTGCGTAGCTGGTCAAGACTTTCTACTGCGGTCCAGAGAACCCGGAATGAAGGATATTCTTTTGATTTCTTTGAGGCTGGAACACAAATATGGGCTTTTGTAACAGCCCTTGAAGCGCTTGGTATTATGCACAACATCAGTCGAGGTTCAGTTCCCCGACCTAAACGCTCTATTATTAACATGGTTAATAACCAAGAAGAATTGGCCCCATACGCTTCGTATGTCAAAGGACAACCGCTGCTCGAGATCTTTCGTGTGCGTGTCGATGACATTGACGGGGAGAATCCAGGTAATCTCTACGGCACTATCACTGTCACCGACAGCACCGGCACTCTCTGTGTCTGGAAGCGAGAAAGAGATGGGTACATCCCAGTTAGACCTGGTGAGGATATCCTGCTCGAGGGCCCGGGCCGATTAGTGGACAATCAACACAAGTGTTGGCCTGTATCGGCCGCGGATGAGTTTTACATCGACCTAAACCTCTGGGATAGCGACTCTATAAGCCCTGATGATCCTATTGCCCGGGGGACAATTACATTCAACCCATTTGATTACTATACCAGATATAATGTTGTTGAGGATCGTAAAGTTAGGGGTAAGTACGGATCGGTGACGGTAAGCTATATGGCTATTACCGAAGGTCTTTATGCACGGATCAAGGTCATCCTGGTCAATGGGGACAACGAGGACCCTGCTGACGTGTACGGGAACATTACCGCCGATAATGGTAACGGCAGCAGAAAGAGTGAGCTGTTTCGAAAGGCTAGTGAGGAGTATATTGATGTAAACCCGCAGTGTGCTATCCCTCTATCGAGGACTGTGGTGGCTGTACCAACCAATAACATACTGCGCGTCGATGCATATCTCTTGGACTACGATAGTATCGGCTCTAATGATGAGATCGCTAAGGGATTCGCCGAGTTCCGGCCTTTGTACAAGCAGTCACAGAGGGAATATATTACAGGAGCCTACGGGAAGATTGAGGTACAGGTCGAATGGATGTGATTGTGATTACTTTAGCTAGACCTGTATCTCTTTTTTATATATTTAATTAGTTATTATTATGATTATTTACTCTCGAACGAGATCGACTCGAGCAGGTTCGACAGCTTGAATAGAATCGATTCGATCCATCACAACTACTAGATCATTGATTCATTCTCATAAGAATAAATCTTATACTTATTCAGATCGTAATGAACCTAGTTACTGTATCTACTCAGTAAATCCCTACTAGAACGCGGCCTGTTCCAGGTTTTACACCAATTACCTTCCACCACCTCCTCCCCTGCGTCTTGTGATCCGAAATGTGGCTCGTTCTAGCTTATTATCTAACCAGGTAAAGTGAGAAAACACGGAACGGGGCGTGTTCTAACATAGGGTTTACGCGAGCTAGCGGTATGCTGGAAGTGCTACCAGCCGCAGGCAGTGTGCAGGGTAGCGGACCCGTCGGCGGAAGAGGAAGATGAATGTAAGTTCCCAGACATGGTGATGCCGGCGTGCTACGGGGCATACAGTCGGCGGGGACGGACAAAGTGGTTCGAGGAGCATTTCTAGCAGTCGTTCAAGACGATGCGAGAGTATATGCTCTGGCTCGGGTCGGGGGCTCGGCTCGGGGGGTCAGATGCGTCTAAGCGAACGTTGTGGCGGCAATTATTCTACAACAGCTAGGTGAACAAGCACACAAACAACCGGCTAAAATAGACGAGGGAGGGTGATAGGCGCAGATTGGTATATAGAAGCGGCTGGGTTTATTCTAATGTAAATGAGTAGGAGGCTTATTCCGATCAGAATGAAGCTATGCTATATAACGAACTGAGCTTTCACTTCTGTCAGGCATAGAAAAGGGCCCCACTTTTAGTGATAGTTGTGTAAGCTACGGATTAGAAGACAATGATAGTAAAGCCTTAGGCAAGGCAACGAATTATAAGCAGCCCGAATAGGATTGACTCGATCTATGATAATAAAGAGATGATTAGTTTATTCGTATAAGAATAAAGGTTAGATTCATTTAGATGATAAGAAAGCCAACTACTATATATACTAAGCTAAAAAGGTGTTTTATAGATTTAGTTAGTGGTTACTATAATTGTTTACTATTAGCACGTAAACCCTAAAGGGTAATACTTTTAAACTAATTGTTTAATTTTACGTTAATTTATTAGTAATATTAAAGATTATAATTTAAGTTGTTTATTTATACTAGGAAAGACTTAAAGTATTAGAATATAAGTAAAATATATTACAAATGGTGTAACGAACCGTTAGACCGTCAAGCTAATAGGCAAAAGATTAGGCCAATAATGGCAATTGTAGCAAGTACTATAACAGTACTAACTATTTATAAGGCTAACTGTGCCAGGTTGTCACAAATAGGTGTATGATGATTTAAATAAATATATAGGGTTTATTATGGTATAATAGCAAGAGAAAGGATAATAAGGAAAGAGGTGATAGTGAGTTAAAACTTGGGCTAGGGCCGGGTAATGTTTATAAAGTAATAGCTATAGATAAGACATGGCCTAATATAATATGCAGGTTACTAACATGTTCTAAAGCATTTATATAAGGTTGGTTTAGTCTAGAATCAGTAGGGTTTAAATAGATTAAGAATAGATTAATTAAAATAAGTAAAGGTAAGAAGTTAATTGTTTTATTATATAAAGCATAAGTGGTCTTTTTTTATGGTTTAAGCTAAGCTAGCTTTTTGTTTTTCTGGTTTTTAATAAAAAAGATAAAGTTACTTATACTAGAAGGCACTGGGTTTTATAATAATAATATAAGTAAAATCAAAGGTTTTACAATATATAAGTATAAAGGATATCTAGGCCTAACCCGACCCTAACCCTATAGAAATTCTTTTTACGTACTTAAATAAATAGAAAAGGCCAGTGATAAGGTTAAATTAGCAGTGATTAGGGTTAAATGATTTCACCCTAACCAAACCCTAACCCT
>JAVFKD010000011.1:0-63076 GCA_036429605.1 Cladobotryum mycophilum
CTAAACCCTAAACCCTAAACCCTAAACCCTAACCCTAAACCCTAACCCTAAACCCTAAACCCTAACCCTAACCCTAACCCTAAACCCTAAACCCTAACCCTACTAACCCTAACCTGCCCTGTCGCTTCGCTCCCCCTCACCGGGGGCCTAACTCTGCGCTTCGCGCGCTCTCCACTGGGGGACGGGGGTAAACCCCCCTTGTGTAAAAACGCTCCGCGGGACACGGGCTGCCGCTTACGGGTTCGGGGGGTAAACCCCCCTTTGTACTGACACCCGGGCCTGACTGTTAAACCCTTAAACCGTCACCCTGACCCTGACCCTGACCTTTACTCTTTTAAACCCTTTCTATTACACTTAAACAAACAACCACTTGTTTTTCTTTTCTTAAACCTTTACTCTCTTACACAACTCTTTTAAACTTACTTAAAAACTCTTCGCGGGACACGCGCTACTGCTCACGGGTTTGGGCCGTTACTTACTTTTTTTAACCCTTTTTTTTATCCCTTAAACTTTACTTTGTCTTTTGTGCTCTTTTTACTACGTGCTGTTAAACTCTTTTGCTTTTTGTACTAACACCCGTTTGTTTTTTAAAAACCCTTCGCGGGACACGCCCTACCGCTTACGCCTTTACACTTTAACTTAACCCTGTTGTTTTCTGTTTTTTACTACCCTTTAAACTGTTTTACTACACTAACACTACACCGCCTTGTCTTTTCCACCCTTTTTACTTTTACTTTCTTTTACTCTTTACTAACACACACTGTTGTTTACGCCTTTGCCTGCTGTTGAACTTGCCTTTAAACCCTTGTTTTACCCCTCACTGCTTACTGTTTTTTGTCTGTTACTTTCTTTAACCTTACTTTCTTACACTTTTGCTTTTTACTTACTTCTTTTTTACACTCTTTTACACTCCCGCTACTGCTTACCCTTACTGTTACGCGTTTGTGCTTTGTGTTTTGGCCTTTGGCCCTTGCCATTTTAACTTTTGCTTTTTGTTTTTTGCTTTGGGGTTTGGGGTTTGGGGTTTGGGGTTTCGAGTTTGGCGTTAAAATTTTATTATATTAATACACTCTCTTATATTTTATTACATACATAAACCAACATTATTATTTATTCTAAAAACTTTATACTCTATAAATCCCTTTTATTACCTATTTCTTTTCTTATTTTTATCTTTTACTTTAAATCACAACTTCTTAACTTATTTATTTATTTATTATTCTTTGTTTTTTATTCTTATCTTTATATTTAATCCTTTATTTTACTTATTAACCCTCTTTTATTCTTTCTTATTTATATTACTCTTAACCCTCTCATTTATAAACCCTCGCTTTATTCTTATCCGAATCAATTTCCTATCCTTACTTTTTCATTCCTATCTAAATAAACCCATTCCCTAATATACCTTAACCTTTATAACTTTATATTACTTTTTATAATATCTTTTCTTTTTCTTTATTTATTATTATTACTTACTTACTTATTACTATTTTTTTTTGCCCTGTTTTTATTTATTTTATATGCTCTTTTTATTATATATGCTCTCTGCTTTATTACCCTATATCCCTATCCGTTACTTTACTAACTTATATTCCTTACTTTTACTATCTCCTACCCTATTGTTATTATTACTAAAACCCTTATATGACTATTACTAAAACCCTATTCTTTAACTAATTTATATAACCTGTAAAATACCCTACACAACCGGCTACTTTCCATCCCTCCCTATTTTACTCTCTCTCCCATCCACCCCTATATCTCCTCTAACCTATTATTACTGTCAATCATAACTCTATCTGAACCCGCCATCTCTAACATCACATACCCCGTTGCCTCCCCGTAAAACCCGTATATCCTCCCGTATACCTCGCTTAATACTCCCTTATACTAATACCCCTTGCCCTTTACCCTCCTGAACCGGCTCCTGTCCTTGTCTACCGCCTCCCAACCCGTACATATTACCTACGGTAAACCGCACCTGTAACACCCCGAATACACCCCGAACCGCCCTTTCTTAAACATCTCCTCCTCCACCTCCGACACGTTGCCACGTACTACTGCCCACATCGACCCCCTTGTCCGGGCACAAATCTATCTTGTGGTCCGCCTCCGACGCCCCCCCCAACTTGCACACCACGCAACACCCTGCCCACCTTTCCAACTGCCTCTCGAACTCCTCCCCCTCTGCCCCCTCTGACGTAATCTCGTAACTTACGCGGCATTCCCGCGTGAACCACCAATCGTATGTCCGGCATGTCTACCCCCATCCCCAATGCGTTCGTCGCCACCATTAACGTCCCGTCCCTGATCCACGCCCTTAACCTTCGTTGCTTGCCCTTTGTTGTGTTGATCTTGTTGTAATACGCCTCGCAACCCAACGTCTTCGCTAACCCCTTGACCCGATCCACCGATCCGCCGTATACAATCACCCTGCCCTCCTCATGCCGGTTTAACCACTCCCGCACCATTCGGCAAACCCTCTTATCCTCTTCCTCCTCTTGCTCGTCCCACCCCGCCTTCACTATCTCTACCCTGTACTCGATGTTCTGCCTTGTCGTTCGCCATCGGAACATCTTCACCCTCGTTACTGCCGACTCCGGCGTCACGAACATAATTGATGCCGCTCGGTTGCTCCCTTGGCTCTGCCAAATGTGTGCCTCGATCTTGCTTTTCTCGCATCGCTCGTGTAAATCCCCCTGTAACGATACTAACGGTACAATCATAATTGTTGTCCTGTCCGGCGAACAAAACGCCGGTAATATAAACAATAAACTCTTCCTCCCTCCCGTCCCTGTGATCTATATGATCGGCCTCTCTATGTGTATGACCGCCTGTATTACCTTTTCCTGCTGCCCCTTGAACTGGGAACCCTTTTTAATAACGACTGGTATAACACTAATAATATACCCGCGATTTTGATCACGGCTGAATAAATCTGTGTATAATCCAATGCTTTTTACGCCCCTTCCCTTTATTCTTTTTATTTTTACTTTCCTTACCCTATAACTGCCCTTTTTTACCACCTTTTACCCTTTTATCTTTTTCGTCAACTTCCCTTCCTTAATATACTGCTACTTACCCTATAACTCCTTTCTTTACTTCCCTTCTACCTTTCTATTCTTTTACCCTCTTTTACATCCTAACTTATACTCTTTCCCTTTGCTAAACACCTTTCTTCTACTACTGTGTTTTTAACTATAATTTACTTTTTTTTTTACTATTTTTTACTCTTTACTCCCTTTACATTTACTCTTTAACTGGCCGGCCTTAACGACTTCCTTTTAACGGTTTCTTAATGGTCTCCTAACGGGCTATTTAACGGCTTCTCCTTACGTCTACCCTCTTTTCAACGTGCTCCTTTGCCCCGCCTTAACGCGCTGCCCCTAACCTAAACCTCTCATAATGGGCTCTCTAACCCAACCGCTTTACCTTTCCTACCGCCTTCACGGCTTGTTCTTGCTTCCTGTCCCTTAACTAACCTTTCTTTTTACGGGCTTTACTATATTATCTTTGTCTTATATACCGAACGGCTTTGTTCTTATAACGAACTTCTGCTGGGCTATTCCTTACGGCTACTTGTAAATGGCCTGTCTTCTCCAACTGTTCTACCCTTCTTGCTTATTTAACGACTTCTTCTTTTTAACCGGTTGTTTTGAACGGTTTTGCTAACGTCGGGTTGTTCCTGGCGGACGGGCTGTGCTTTACGGGCTCCCTTGAACTGCTTAAACTGCTCGAACTACTTTACCCTTTCGACGGCCTTTTTATGTTCTTACTGGTCTTTATCCTAACGACTGTCTCTATACCTTCTGTTCTACGACGGGGTCTCTCTGACGGGGTACCCTTAACCGCCTGTCCTTTACGGCTCGCCTTCGACTGCGTCTTCTGACGGTCTCTTTGACCGGCTGTCCAACGGCTTCTCCTGTTTAACGGACTCCTCGCACACTGTTTCATCTCGGCCGGCTTTCGCTTTTCTTACTGCTTCAACGGCTCCTTCTTATTGACTGTTCCTTGCCGGCTTTGCCTTAACTGTTCGTCTTGGACGGGCTCACCTTCTGCTGCTGACGGGCTATTCTCAACCGTCTCTTCCTCTCGACGGGTTGCTCCACTTACTCCTCCCCTGCTCCTAACGGTCGTACTTACGGGCTCTTACCTTGTAACTGTTTCCCGCTTTTGACGGTATTTTTACCTCCTCTCTCTTAAACTTAACTTACTCTCCCCCTCTCACACTCTTATACACACTCCTTTCTCTCTTCCTTTTCCCCTAATAACTTACTCTTTTCTTTTCCTCTTATATATACTCTCTCTCCTCTCTTTATACAATTACATTACCTTAAACTCTTTCTTCTTTTCCTTAAACTTCTCTTACTCTATCGTTGCGCCTCCTCTTACTGGGGCTTTTTTCCTGGATTTGTTTTTCTTTCCTTATATTATTACCTTATTATTGTCTTTTATATACTTTTTATTTTAACTATTTTTTTAATTTATATTCTTATTTTCTTTTAACATCTGGCTTATTATTCACTTTCTCTTTTTACTCTATTTTTATTTTATATTACTTTTATTTTATTTTTTATCTATTTTTTTCTTTACCCCGCTATATTTACCCTACTACCCTACCATTTCACTATGTTTTATTCTTACCCTATAATACCTTTTTTATTTTTTTATTTTATTTATTCTATTCCTATTTACTACTTACTTTTTAATTCCACTACCTATTATTTCTTTTAATATACTTTTTTTTACCTTTCCCCTAATAATCTTTCTTTACCTATTCTACTAATTTACATAACCTGTGAAATACCCTGCATAACCGGTTACTTTCCATCCCTCCCCATTTTATCTTTCCCCCTAACCATGTAAACATCTCCTCTAACCCACTACCACTATCAATCACAACACCATCCAAACCCGCCATCTCTAACATTATATACCCCGTTGCCTCTCCGTAAAACCCACATATCCCCCCGTATACCTCGCTCAATACCCCCGGGTACTGGCACTCCTTGCCCTTTACCCTCCTGAACCGGGACCCGTCCTCGTCTACCGCCTCCCAAACCACGCATATCGCCTGTGGTAACCCGCACCCGTAACATGCCGAATACTCCCTGAACCGCCGTTTCCTAAACATCTCCTCTTCCACCTCTTCCACATTGCCCCGTACCTTTGCCCACATCGAACCCCCTTATCCGGGCACAAATCCATCTTATGGTCCACTTCCAATGCCCCCCCAACTTGCATACCACGCAACACCCTGCCCACCTTTCCAACTGCCTCTCAAACTCCTCGCCCTCTGCCCCCTCCAACATCTTTACCCTTTCCGCCTCCCACCCATCGTACCGCGCCTCTCGCCTAACCCTCTCGAACCTCTCCCGGATCTCCTTCGTACTCTCTCCCTTCTCCTTGCTCTCTTCGCCCTCCATTATCGCTATTTCCTCCTCTGCTTCCACGTCCCAACGCCTTTGAGCGCACACATCACACACTTCCTCGCCCTCTTCGCACCCCAATCTCTCCAACCAACCGTCCATCACCTTATCTAAAATCACTCTTCGGCACCATTTACCTGATACATACTCCTTGACCACCTCTTCCCATATCTCCTTTTCTTTTTCCTTCTTCCCCTTCTCTCTCCCTTTTCCCTTTGGTCCACTCCCCTTATCCCCCTCTTGACTCATCATCCCGCAAACCACCACTGCCTCGCTCTTCGTCCCGTCCCGCCCCCTCGCCCGCTCTCCTGTACGTAATCTCGCAACTTACGCGGCATTCCCGCGTGAACCACCAATCGTATGTCTGGGATGTCTACCCCCATCCCCAATGCGTTCGTCGCCACCATCAATGTCCCGCCCCGGATCCACGCCCTTAACCTCCGTTGCTTGCCCTCCGTTGTGTCTATCTTGTTGTAATACGCCTCGCAACCCAACGCCGACGCCAACCCCTTGACTCGCTCCACCGATCCGCCGTACACAATCGCCCTGCCCCCCTCGTGCCGGTTCAACCACTCCCGCACTATTCGGCAAACCCTCTTGTCTTCCTCCTTCTCCTGCTCGTCCCACCCTGCCTTGATAATCTCCACCCTGTACTCGATGTTCTGCCTTGTCGTTCGCGATCGAAACATCTTCACCCTTGTCGCTGATAACACCGCCACCTTGAAAAACTCCTCCTCGTCACCCGGCGCCAATGTTGCTGTTAAAAACACCTTCTGTACCCCCCAATCTCGCAACGTTTCCCCCAACTGCCGTAACTGCGGCCTGAACTTGTCGCCTCCGTCCAATAAAATATGACACTCATCCACCACTACCCGGTCTAATGCCTGCCGCGCCTGTAATCGGTTGACGAAATCCCGGAACCCCTTTGTCACCGCCGACTCCGGCGTCACGAACACAATCGATGCCGCTCGGTTGCTCTGCTGGCTTTGCCAAATGTGCGCCTCGATCTTGCTCTTGTCGCATCGCTCGTGTAAATCCCCCCGTAATGATACTAACGGCACAATCACGATCGTCGTCCCGTCCGGCGAACAAAACGCCGGCAACATAAACGACAAACTCTTTCCCCCTCCCGTCCCCGTGATCTGTATGATCGGGCTCTCCCCCTGTATAATCGCCCGGATCACCTTTTCCTGCTGCCCCCTGAACTCGGAACCCTCCCCCATCATCATCCGCAACTGGCCCCGCACGTCCACTCGCTGCAATCGCGCGAATCGCCGGAACCGTGCCTCCTCTCGCGGCCCGTCAAACACATCGCGCCGTCGCTTGCCCGTCGCCCCTCCCCCTGGACCGCCCCAATCGCCCTCCCCGAACCCTAAAAATCGGTGCCACAACCGGCTGACCATCTGGAACTTGTCTCGTTCCTTCTGCGTCCCCGAATCCCCTTGCTCCAATAACCGCGCGTAAATCATCCCCGCCACGTGTGTCCCGTGCCCGGCTTGTAAATCCCACGGGTTATCCCCAATCTCATCCCCGTCCTCCTCGTCTTCGCCCCCTCTCCCCTTTGCCCCCATGACTGGTTCAAATACCGGTTGGCGATCGCAATCGCAATGTGACGCCATGCGCTGATGTTCAACCTCTTCCCTAACAATCGCTCGCTCGCCCGCTGCATGATGCGTCTCACCCGGTCCGATGTCCATTTGCGCTCCTTGACCCAATCTGTAAACCCCTTGGTCCGCGCCATTTCTTCTTGCGCCAACCTTTCCTCTCTCCTCTCTTCATCTTCCTCCTCAATTGGCCCCGCCGCCTCCTCCTCCCCGCTTCTCGCCCCCTGTGCCCTCTCTGCCCTCTCTTTCGCTCGCTCCCCCTGTCTACCTCGCTCTCCTCTTCGCCTCGGCTTACAATCTCGTCTGCCCACAAAAACGGGCTGCACTTGTCCCCTTGTTTCATCACCCCCTGCACCTGCTGCCAAAACGGTAACACCAACCACAAATACCATACCAACAACTCCCCCACCTCCCGTGGCAAATACCGGTGGATTACCTTGGCTTGCCCTGTGCTACGGAAATTCTTGTAGTACGACGTGACGAAACACATCATCCGGCTGTGCGCCATGATGTTGCGGATCCCCCGTTGACCGTGTTCACCATCCTCAATCCCAAAATCTCCGTCGATCGCGCCGGCTGCCCTGCCACCATGTGCATCAACACGAATAACCGCTCCCGGAACTGCTCCAACACCTGCCCGTACTTTCGGACCGCCTCTGCTTTATATGGGTTCGCCTCGCTGCCCCCGTTGAAAATCCACTCCCTTTCCCTGCTGCTCGACCCCGCGATCCGCTTGATGATCCAATCCTTGCCCTTCCCCAACCATTCGTTGCGGTCGTCCTGCAAAAACGAATAACCTACCTTCTGCTCGCTGTGGCTGTCTTCTAAATTACCCCATTCGATCACCGGCAATAATCCTAAACCTACCTTGTCCACAATCGTTAACTCGGCTAATAACCCCCGCGCCTCGTCTTTCAACGTGTGCAACATGTCGGATAAATCACCCATCCCAAATCGAATCCGCCGGTGTATAACTCGATCGCCGTCCCAATCAATGGTACCGTCCGCCACCGTGTTATATCGGATATACATCCCGTACGTTCGCATTTCCATGATCCAATCCATTGGCGTTGGCTCCGCATCGCGCCTGTGCGTTGTTTGTGTCATGAATCTCTGCACCTTGGTCCGTACGATGCGAAAAACGCCCCTGGCCTCCTCTCGCGCTTCGTCCTCGTCCATGCCCAAATCCCTCATCATCTTGGCCACCTCGTCCTCCCTCTCCAAATACGACTGGTACAATACTAACATGCGTGCAATCTTAATAACGGCCGAATAAATCGGCGTGTAATCCAACGGGCTCATCCACCCTTTATCCTCTTGGATCCCTAACACGGCCAAACCGCTGATGATTGCGTTATCGTAATGGTCCTGCTTCATTTGGTGATTTAATAACTTGACCACCATGTCCAAACATAACCGGTCTACCTTTTCATCCTCTACCAACCCTTCTATCAAACCCTCGCTTAATAACTGTATATTCTTCTCGATCGTCTCTTCGAAATCATCCCATGCATCTCCCTGCCGCGGTGTAAACTTATACGGTGGGCGCTTGTTATCGTCCCACTGCTGCGTTCGCTGTATGACGCATAATAACTTCCTGTACACCTCCTTGTATCGTACCCACGTATCGTCCTCTAACCGGTTATCGAACGGTCTGGCTGGCTTGACCTTGATCTCTTTGCGCTGGACCTCGAACAACGCTGGTGCCCCGACCTTGGACGACACCGCCGTTGCTCGTGCCTGATCCATCACTCGCTCCAAACTCTCCCATAACTTCTGCAACACGGCTTCGTGCTCCTGAATCGGGCCTGTTGCTTCCTGTAACTCGATCGGGTCTAACCTTTGCAAATGGGCTGCCCACCCGACCCGATCCAACCATGCGTTCGGCTCCATCTTTTCGTTGCCCACGCGGATTGCCTCTTTGGTGCTTGCTTCGAATCGCTCGGCCTGTTCCTGGTGGATTCGCGTGATCCTCTCCATGGTGCTTTCGCCCGTCGCCGGCTGTCCGTTGGCTTCCCCATCATCCCGCCCAACCTCGAACCATCCGCTGGCCGCGCGCGTTTGGAAAAACCGCTGGCAACGAACGCCTGTTATCCACGGTACTTCCCGCGCCTGCTTGGCCCTTTTCACGACATTGCCGCCCTTGGACCATTCATTAACCCAATTGTGTGCCTTGCGGCAATGCTCCTGTATCCGTCGCACCTGGCGATAAACCCGCCCACACTCTACGCATCTTAATCCGTCGTCCTTGGGCTGTTGAATAAACGGGATCGGTTCGACTATTGGTGGCGGGTACTCGAAATCCTTCAATTGGGCCTGATCCTGAATAATATCTTGGATGTCACCTACTGCTTGCGTAATTTGTTTCCTCTCATAACAATCAATCATGGGGTGGTGTTTCTTTATATGGGCTGCCACTTCCTTAGCTACGCATGCAAAACCACATGGCTTGCAAATAATAATGCGATATTCTGATAAATAAACAAATGGCTCCATGATAAATGTTCCGTAATTCGCTTTAATGAACTTTACTCATATATCTATAATTAAAAACCCGGGCTTTCTTTCATTATATGTTTTCTACCCCTTGGCTTATTTGCTTTTTTAAACAATTGGCGTAAAACGTTTGCCCTGGCAACGGATGCGCTTGGTTGATTATGACCCGCCCCACCTTTAACGACCTCTATGTGACTTACCGACTGCTTAATTGAATTGGCACTTTGCTTTGCTACGCACTCAATTGACTGCACACTCAATGGCTACACACAATGGCTACATACTCAATGGCTACACTTGGTTCTTGGCCAATTGGAACGGGCCCACTTTTAACGACCTGTGTGCGGCTTACTGGCTGACTTACTGGTTGATTAAATTGGCCTTATGCGTTTTAATGCAATGTTATAGTTCTGTCGCCGCATTCTTATAGTAAATAATTATATTAATAACTGATTACATACATAAAAAAACATACAGTAACTAAGTTCATTACGATCTGAATAAGTATAATATTTATTCGTATGAGAATGAACCAATGATCTAGTAATTGTAATAGATCGAATCGATTCTATTCGAGCTATTGTGTACGCTCGAGTCGATTCTATTTAAGCTGTCGAACCTGCTCGAGTCGATCTCGTTCGAGCTGATTGTGATTGGTTACTTTGCCCGAAGCTTTGCCGTGGTTGTGGTCCAATCAGTAGCTTGCATAACTGTCACTAAAGGTGGGTCTGTTTTCCATGAAAGCTTATCATGTCACTTTGTATATACGCTGATTAATTACACGCTTAATCCAATTGATCTTAATACAATTTACGCAATAATTTAAATGATTTATTTCTACGCTTAAATAAATATATAAAAAATATCTAGCTTCGATTATCAATTGATCTAATACTTATTTATCTATGCACCTGAACCTTATATATTTTATCGATGGCTATTGTCTACGACCTCTTACCACTGCTTTTCAACGACTTCTTACCCCTGCATATTCTAGCGCCAAATTTTTTAATATGGGCACTTCAACGACTTGCTTCCAGTGTCCGTCGCCGCATTCTTATAGTAGCTTGCATAACTGTCACTAAAGGTGGGTCTGTTTTCCATGAAAGCTTATCATGTCACTTTGTATATACGCTGATTAATTACACGCTTAATCCAATTGATCTTAATACAATTTACGCAATAATTTAAATGATTTATTTCTACGCTTAAATAAATATATAAAAAATATCTAGCTTCGATTATCAATTGATCTAATACTTATTTATCTATGCACCTGAACCTTATATATTTTATCGATGGCTATTGTCTACGACCTCTTACCACTGCTTTTCAACGACTTCTTACCCCTGCATATTCTAGCGCCAAATTTTTTAATATGGGCACTTCAACGACTTGCTTCCAGTGTCCGTCGCCGCATTCTTATAGTGGCTTAGTATAATTAATATAAGAGAAATTAAAACCCTTAATCTATGCCCTTAACCTTTATTACTTACCCTCTATTATATTAATCTTGTTGTAATACACCTTATAACCTAACGTTTCCGCTAACCCCTTAACCCACTTTACTAATCCACTATATACAATCACCCTACCCTCCTTATACTAGTTTAATTACTCTTATACTATTCGGCAAACCCTCTTATTCTCTTCCTCCTCTTACTCGTCCCACCCTGCTTTTACTATTTTTACCCTATACTCAATGTTCTATCTTATCGTTCGCCATCGGAATATCTTCACCCTTATCGCCACTAACTTAGCCACCTTAAAAAACTCCTCCTCGTCACGTAACGCTAATATTACTATTAAAAACACCTTTTATACCCCTTAATTGCGTAATATCTCTCCTAACTACTATAACTACGGCCTAAACTTATCGCCTTTATTTAATAAAACATAACACTCGTCCACTACTACCCGGTCTAATGCCTACTATATATATAACTAGTTAATAAAATCCTAGAACCCTTTTATTACTGCCGACTCGGGTATCACAAATATAATTAATACCGCTCGGTTACTCTCTTAGCTTTACTAAATGTATACCTTAATCTTGCTTCTCTTACATCGCTTATGTAAATCCCCCCGCAACAATACTAACGGCATAATCATAATTATCGTCCCGTCCAGCGAATAAAATACCAGTAATATAAACAATAAACTTTTTCCTCTTTCTATCCCTATAATCTATATAATCAAGCTCTTTTTATGTATTACCGCCCGTATTACCTTTTCCTACTACCCCCTAAACTCGGTACCTTCTTCTATTATTATCTATAACTGGCCCTGCACGTCTACCCACTATAATCGTGTGAATCGCCGGAACCATACCTTCTCTCGCGGCCTGTCAAACACATCGCACCGTTACTTACCTATTACCCCTCCCCCTAGACTGCCCTAATCGCCCTCCCTGAACCCTAAAAATCAGTGCTATAACCGGCTGATTATCTAGAACTTATCTTATTCCTTCTATATCCTTAAATCCCCTTACTTTAATAACCACGCGTAAATCATTCCTGCTATATATATTCTATGCTTAGCCTATAAATCTTACAGGTTATCCCTAATATTATCCCTATTCTCCTCGTCTTCGCCCCTCTTCCCCTTTTGCCCCTACGACTGGTTCAAATACCGGTTAGTAATCGCGATTATAATATAACGCTATGCGCTAATATTTAACCGGTTCCTTAATAACCGCTCGCTCGCCCGCTATATGATCCGTCTTACCCGGTCCGATGTCTATTTACGCTCCTTAACCTAATCTATAAACCCCTTGGTCCATGCTATTTCTTCCTGCGCCAATCTCTCCTCCCTCCTCTCGTTGTCTTCCTCCTCCGTTAGCCCCGCCGCCTCCTCCCTGCTTCTCGCCCCCTGTGCCCTCTCTGCCCTCTCTTTTAATCGCTCCATCCTATCCACCTCGCTCTCCTCCTCGTCTTGGCTTATAATCTCGTCTGCCTACAAAAACAGGCTGCGTTTGCCCCCTGCTTCATTACTTCCTACACCTGTTGCCAAAACGGTAATACTAACCATAAATACCACACTAATAACTCTCCTACCTTCCGTAGCAAATACCAATGGATTATCTTAGCCTGTCTTATACTTCGGAAATTCTTGTGGTACAACGTGACGAAACATATTATCCGGTTGTGCGCTATAATGTTACGGATCCCCCCGTTGGCCGTATTCACTATCCGTAATCCTAAAATCTCCGTTAATCGCGCCGGCTACCCTACCACCATGTGCATTAATACAAACAACCGCTCCCGGAACTGCTCTACTGCCCGCCCGTACTTTCGGACTGCCTTTACCTTATACAGGTTCACCTCGCTACTCCCGTTAAAAATCCATTCTTTTTCCCTATTGCTTAACCCCGCGATCTATTTAATAATCTAATCCTTGCCTTTTCCTAACCATTCATTACGGTTGTTTTACAAAAACAAATAACTTACCTTCTACTTACTATAGTTATTTTTTAACTTATCTTATTTAATCTCCGGTAATAATCCTAAACCTATTTTTTTATTATTATTAATTTAACTAAAAACTCTTATATTTTATTTACTAATATATATAATATATTAGATAAATTATTTATCTTAAATTAAATTTATTAGTATATAATTTAATTATTGTTTTAATTAATAATACTATCTATTATTATATTATATTAGATATATATCCTGTACGTCTATATCTTTATAATCTAATCTATTAGCGTTAATTTTACGTTATACTTATATATTATTTATGTTATAAACCTCTATACCTTAGTCTATATAATATAAAAAATACCTTTAGCCTTCTCTTATACTTTATCCTTATTTATTTTTAAATTTTTTATTATTTTAGCTACCTTATCCTCCCTTTTTAAATATAATTAGTATAATACTAATATATATACAATTTTTATTATAGTTAAATAAATCGGTGTATAATTTAATAGGTTTATCTACCTCTTATCGTCTTAGATCTCTAATATAGCTAACCCATTAATAATTATATTATTATAATAATCTTATTTTATTTAATAATTTAATAACCCGATTATTATATTTAAATATAATTAGTCTATTCTTTTATTATTTATTAATTTTTCTATTAAATATTAGTTTAATAATTATATATTCTTTTTAATTATCTTTTTAAAATTATTTTATATATCTTCTTATTGTAGTATAAACTTATATAATAGACGCTTATTATTGTCTTACTATTATATTTATTATATAATATATAATAACTTTTTATATATCTTTTTGTATTATACTTATGTATTGTTTTTTAATTAATTATTAAACGGTCTAGTTAGTTTAATTTTAATCTTTTTACGCTAGACCTTAAATAATATTAATGCTCTGATCTTGGATAATACTACTATTATTTATGCTTAATCTATTACTCGCTTAAAACTCTTCTATAATTTCTATAACATAGCTTTATGCTCTTGAATCAGGCCTGTTATTTCCTGTAACTCGATTGGGTTTAACCTTTCTAAATAGGCTGCCTACCCGACCCGATCTAATCATACGTTTGGCTCTATCTTTTTATTACCTACACGGATCACTTTTTTAATAGTTACCTTAAATCGCTTAGCCTGCTATTAGTGGATTCGTGTGATTCTTTTTATAGTACTTTCGCTTATTACCGGCTATTCGTTAATTACCCTATTATTTTATATAACTTTAAACCATCTGTTAACTGTATGCGTTTAGAAAAAATATTAGTAATAAACGCTTATTATTTATGGTACCTCTTACTTCTATTTAGCTTTTTTTATAATATTATTGCTCTTAGACTATTTGTTAATCTAATTATATACTTTATAGTAATGCTTCTATATTTGTTATACTTAGCGATAAACCCGCCTATATTTTATATATCTTAATCTATTATTCTTAGACTTTTGGATAAACGGGATTAATTTAATTATTAATAGTAGGTACTTAAAATCCTTTAATTAGGCTTAATCTTAGATAATATTTTAGATATTACTTATTGTTTATATAATTTGTTTTTTTTATAATAATTAATTATAAGATGGTGTTTTTTTAAATAAGCTATTATTTTCTTAGCTATATATATAAAACTATATAGTTTATAAATAATAATATAATATTCTAATAAATAAATAAATAGTTTTATAATAAATATTTTGTAATTTGCTTTAATTTATTTTATTAAATTTTATTTATATATCTATAATTAAAAACCTAGGCTTTTTTTATTATATATTTTCTATCTTTTAATATATTTGCTTTTTAAATAATTAATATAAAACATTTGCTTTAATAATAGATACGCTTAGTTAATTATAACCCGCCTTACCTTTAATGATCTCTATATAACTTACTGATTACTTAATTGAATTAGTATTTTATTTATTACATACTTAATTAACTGCACACTCAATGGCTATATATAATAGCTATATACTTAATGACTATATTTAGTTCTTAGCTAATTAGAACGGGCCTATTTTTAACGACCTGTATGCGGCTTACTGGCTGACTTATTGGTTAATTTAATTAGCCTTTTGCGCTTTAATACAATGTTATAGTTCTATCGCTGTATTATTATAGTTCTATCGCTGTATTATTATAATAATTAAGTTTATTACGATCTGAATAAGTATAAGATTTATTTATATAAGAATAAACTAATAATCTAGTAATTATAATAGATTGAATCGATTCTATTCAAGCTATTGTATATACTTAAGTTAATTTTAATTAAGCTATTAAACCTGCTTAAGTTAATCTCGTTCGAGCTAATTATAATTAATTACTTTACCTAAAGCTTTGTTATGGTTATAGTCTAATTAGTAGTTTATATAACTATTACTAAAAGTAAGTCTATTTTTTATAAATGCTTATTATATTATTTTATATATACGTTAACTAATTATACGCTTAATCTAATTAATTTTAATATAATTTATGCAATAATTTAAATAATTTATTTCTACGCTTAAATAAATATATAAAAAATATCTAGTTTTAATTATTAATTAATTTAATACTTATTTATTTATATACTTAAACCTTATATATTTTATTAATGGCTATTATCTATGATCTTTTACTATTACTTTTTAATGATTTCTTATCCTTATATATTCTAGTGTTAAATTTTTTAATATAAGCACTTTAACGACTTGCTTTTAGTGTCCGTCGCCGTATTCTTATAGTTCTATCGCCGCATTATTATAGTTCTGTCGCCGTATTATTATAGTTCTATCACCGTATTATTATAGTAACTAAGTTTATTACAATCTAAATAAGTATAAGATTTATTTATATAAAAATAAACCAATGATTTAGTAATTATAATAGATTAAATTGATTTTATTTAAGCTATTATATACGCTTAAGTTAATTCTAATTAAACTATTAAACCTGCTTAAGTCGATCTTATTTAAGCTAATTATAATTAATTATTTTACCTAAAGTTTTACTATAGTTATAGTCTAATTAATAACTTATATAACTATTACTAAAAGTAAGTCTATTTTTTATAAATACTTATTATATTATTTTATATATACATTAACTAATTATACGCTTAATCTAATTAATCTTAATATAATTTATACAATAATTTAAATAATTTATTTTTACGCTTAAATAAATATATAAAAAATATCTAGCTTTAATTATTAATTAATTTAATATTTATTTATTTATATACCTAAATCTTATATATTTTATTAATGGCTATTGTTTATGACCTTTTACCACTGCTTTTCAATGACTTCTTACCCTTGTATATTCTAGCGCTAAATTTTTTAATATGGGCACTTCAACGACTTGCTTCCAGTGTCCGTCGCCGCATTCTTATAGGTTTTTTTATTTAACTTTAACTTGAAGGCTTAAAATGAGTTTTTCCTATATAATTATTTATTAAATTATTATTATTTTTTAATAAAATTAAACTTAAAAAAGAATTATATTTTTTTTAAATTAATTCTTTAATATAATATAAATAATATTTATATATAAAAATATAAATTAAAAAAATTTATTTATATTTTATTATTTTAAATTAAGTATTTTATAAATAATATTTTATTAATTTATTTTAATTTAATTAAATTTATTATTAGCTAAGACTTTTATATATTAATCCAATTGAATTTATTATTAGCTAAGACTTTTATATATTAATCCAATTGAATTTATTATTAGCTAAGACTTTTATATATTAATTTAATTAAATTTATTATTAACTAAAACTTTTATATACTAATAAGTTTATAATATTAAATTTATTTTTAATTAATTATAGAAAATGATTAAAAATAAAAAAGACTTATTTTATAATAGTATAATTTTATTAAGTTTTTTGATTATTTTTAATATAGGGTAATTTAAAAAAATGTTCCTAACCTTTACCTGTATATCTGTATATGAAAGTCAATCCTGTTCAAGAGACTACGGATACTAGGGGATTGGACGATATAGTCGAAGGTAATCAAGGGGAGGAAGGAAAACACAGACCTATATTAACAGATTTTGAGTACATTTCTAGTGGCCAAAGGCGCAAGTCTTTTTCCACTGCATGTTTGCCCTCTGATTAAGGTTCAGCCCGATTGACTGCTTGAACCTTGACTTTGACGACGGAGTTAAAGGTCGTAGCGTAGTTACTCCATGGTTTGGTCATTATCAATGAAGCTCCCGTACAGGATATCCAATTTACTCAATATTCAACTAGCTGACCTGGGCGTCTACAGTGTTATTGTAGGTTATGGTATTAACCTTGCTATATGAGTAATGTATCCGAGAGGTGGTATTGTTCTTATTCCTGTCACTGCATGTTACACAATCTGATAATAAGTGTACTGAAAATGCAGGTACAGTTATTATTTAATCATAAAAATTAAATGCCCGCCCCTGAGAACCAAGTACAAAAAGGCTTGGAGGTAAGAAACCGCGTCGCTAGCATGGCCCGGATACAGAGCTAAGTGGCCTGGAAGCGTCTAGAGCTGCGCTATTATTAATCTGAGCTGTTATTATAGCAAGTAGGAACTTAATTTTACCCGGCTTGCAAGACAGGGTAAATCTAGTAACTGATGTAGAGATCTTCGTGAGTATAATAGGAATTGTTTAAGTAATTCTAATAAAGCAATGCAATTGAGGAGAAAGAAGGCAACTTAAGAAGCATAACCGCCAGGTGTTGATCCCAATTAATATATAATTGAATGCTTAAATTAATTACTAAAGATCTAGACTTAACTAGATATTTAGTAATAGTTGTTTCTTTAAATACAAGTCCAGAGCGAAAGGCTTGCCTGCCGTGCTATAATACTATCCAGTTTAATAAGACTATCCAGCCTACTGCTATTCGCACATCTATTTCAGCTCTCGACTGTTCAGAAAATTCTGTTTGAAAAACTCCAACACTATAGGCGTAGCATTAAAGCTCGCAACATGATGATCAGGTCTCTGATTATCAGCGTTTGGTGCTGTGCTTGGCCAATCATGTCCAATGACAGAATCATAGATATGCTCTACGAGCCCGGTATTGAGTCCTGTCCCAAACTTATAGGAAATAGTGTTGGATGTTAATTTTGCAGTGGTATTAGAGAGACCAAGATTGTCTCGCTTTGCCCACTGTTGGATGAAGTGTGGGATGGCTGGAAGACACTCCCCCTGTCTGGACCACCTTTATAGGGAATGGTAGAATCGTTACCACCGTGAAACTCAAGAAACGGGATATTGCTTCTGCTATTTTTACATGGAATGTCCACCTTTGAAGGCATACATAGTGATGAGTCGATGTAAAACGCGCCAGAGACCGGGGCGAAGGCCGCAATGCGACTAGAAAGAGTCGGGTCGCACGCTAACACGTTGCAGAATCCGCCACCATCTGATTTTCCAGTTGCAAAGATACGAGTAGTATCTATACAATACTGACTTTGGACATAGTCGAGAATGTCAGTAGTAAACTGGATGTCGTTTGCTGTGACATCAGGGACGCCTTGCCATGTATCCTTCTTTATGTGAGCTATAACCTAGGAGAAATTGCGTCTTAGAAGGGGATGCACACACCTTAATGCCTTGAGGGTATACCACATATGAATTTGAGTTGAATGCTGGATTTGTGAATTCGTCTAGCTGTAATTGATCTGTTGCATCCCGATCACCTCCATGGTAAGAGAGTATGAGAGGTGCTGGAGCATTCGAATTGTAACTTGGCGGAATCGAGATCAAAAGGCTGCGTGTGCCATCACCACTTGGTATTGTTACATTATAAACTTTCCCAACGGATTGCCCTTTTGGCAGTACTTTTGCGCATCCTGTAGCAGAATGAGGTAGAGGACTCTTGGGTAATCTGGATGCTACTGCAAGTACAGGCACTATGAGTGCGATACCAAGTAAGACCATTTTAGGAGCAGGGTAATAGAGTTATCAAAGTTACCTATGAGAAAGCCCGATCCAAAGGGAATTGAATAAAATTAAATAACATAGCACTTTTATAAATTATCGCAGTCCTTCACGGCCTATTAATAGGATAACAGAGTGGCGCAGGCCTCTTCTATTAACCCAACGTTAATTAATTACTAGCACTTAGCATATAAATCCCTTGTCTACCTGGCCCCTTCTGTGTCCACTGTAGGTTAAACGTAAAGTCCAATGTAGTGACTAAAATGGAAATCCGAATATTCACTAATCTTTATTAACATCAGCTTACATTTACAACATAAGAATATGACACGTAAATATACTCACTTACGAAAGTAATAACTTTATATCCTGTAGTACTTACTTACTTAGTTAAAGCTATTATAAGTACACAAATACTTATAATATAGAGTAGTACTTTCCTAAAGCTTTTTTACTACTACTATATTTTAATTTACCCTTAAATCTCATACAGTTAGCAGAGTCAGTATAGTCAGTATATTTATAGTGTATCTTTAAACCAAGTAGTGTAATTTTATATAATCCTATAGTTTTATATGTGTTCTCATGAGTAAGTAAACATTACTTAGTTAGTATAAACACAGGCCCTATTCCACTATTACTAAAAGCTCCTAGTCTTTTTTTTATCTTACTAAGTCACTATCTTAGCTAAATCGTTTTACAACAATCATTAGTTTTCCCAAACTTAGTTGTACTTAGGATTAGTCTAGAATCCAAACCACATGACTTAACTTACTGTCAGCCTAGTGGCCACGGCTACTCGGGCATTTAGCCAATAACTAGATTATACGAGCAGTATTGATGCCCTGTTACCTAACCGCTCGGATGCTCGGCACTCAGGTAGCGCATGGCATTCCTAACTAGGTATAAGCGCGGTTGCGGGGGTTAACTCTGGTATTTTAGTTAGCTTTACACACCTTGGAACTGGGCTATATCTCGCATTTCGGCACTTAGTGCGACCAATTTGACTAGCTTCGTGCACCTTGGTTTTCAGCACTGTTAACCAGGGTAACAATGCGCCCCTTTTCTGTTATTGCCCACGCTCAATCTCTTCTCTACTCTACACGTCCTGTAGTTCCACATCAGGGGTAGCACCACAACACATTGAACAACCGGGTAGGCTATATAGTAACAGAGAGGTCCTGTGCATAGGACGTATTTTACTTAAAAGTAACAGAATTTATTAGCCTTGATTTGACTAATATCTTTCTATTAATTTACTTATAGAACACTATTGCATTATCTAAGCTTTCTTTTATATAGTAACACTAAGTTAACTCTATACCTGTAGATTATTACTTAACTTTCTTATTTGTAATTTATAAACGTACTATGAAAATCTTTAATTAAAATATATAATTTTCCATCAATCGTAGTTTTTTGCCGTATCAGTTGTCACTTTTATACTGGCCTGAAAATCACTCTTAACCTGCCTTAGACTGTTTTAATAATGTTCTCAAATGCCCCGATGCGGCTTGTCATAGGTCATAGACAACACTAAATTAAGTCCGCACAGTGAGAGAGTCGAGATACAATGTCAGCAACTCGTATTACTAACTAATTCTATAGATACGCCTAGACTAGACTTGTATACGAATTTTTGGACTAAATATACAAGCTAGACAAGGCACTCTGACACATACTAACTACCTTTCTTCTTTTATTCTTTTTAAATAGATGTACTTGATATCTTGTATTACTACCCCTGCTCCCTCTGCAGTTGTTACTCTTCCCAGGTTCCGTTTGTCTCTGTTTATCCCATGTATACATCATCGGCCGCATCTGCTGGAATTCAGAATTGCATATCTATTCTATGTATCGATGCATCGTTGACCCTGTGAAATCATTATAGTTACTGATGGTCTCTATAGTTGTTACTCATCCCTTCAGACACTCACGACGTCCATTCTTGCAGCGTCGCTTCACTGGCATGACTTAAGCCCATCATTCATCAAATATTTCTACACCTTCTCTTCTTCTCTTTTTTATCCTCTTCATTTAAGTATTCACTCTTTCATTCCCTCCTTGCTTAATCACTAGTCACAGGATCAGCTACACGCAAGTGAACCATTTGATCACGTTACATATAGATACAGATATGTATTCTTATTTTCTGGCTTGATCTATGATTCATGCGGTTGGATTTGGAATACTCAATTGTTGCTGCCTGTGCTGTCTGTGCTGCCTGCTGCGTCTACCACATAGCCGATGTCGCACAAGTAGCGAGTTAAGTTGTCGGCGCTGTTCAGCCAAATGGTATCGATGGATTGAGTCAGTTCAATCCATCTACAGTTTCTATTACACCTGCTATCATTTGCCTGTATCATTTGCTAAATCAGAACTCTCGTATTCGCTGTTTTATTGCAGTCTTTTGTTCTTGTCGATGAAACTGAAGGTTATTTATTTAACCCACTGAAATCTCCAAAGGCCCAGAATCCAATCAGGCATTTAGTTTTCCCTCGGTGCTATTTACTAGAGATTGTAAGAGAATCCTGTATATTTATTAATTAACTTAGCCTGTATATTATTATAAAATTAATTATTATTAGACTAATATATTAATTAGTAAAGTATATTTATAAAAGTAATTATAAACTTACCCTATTATTTAATTTAATGAAATTAACTTATTAAAGTTAAATAATTAATTAAATAAAAGTATATTAAATAAGTAATTAATATAAAAGCTAATATAAATATATAAAAGTTAATAAAACTAATTAATATATAGATTTATTTTAAGATAAATTAAATTTATATAAATATTAATTATTATAAAATATTATATTTAATCTATTATACTAACCTAACCCTACGTTTAGGTTATACACTAAAAAGAGACTTACTTTTAGGAATATTTATACTTATTACAGCCTAGTATAATTATAGTAGAACCTTAAATAAGCATAGAATTAATAAATAATTATAATAATTATTAAATAATTAGTTTATTTTAATTAAAATAAACCTTATACGTTATTTAAATTATAATAAACTTAATTATTATATATATTAATATATATATAACTTTTTTATATGTTTAATTAATTATTAATTTATAATTATTTATTATTAATAATCTAATACCTAAACTATAATATATTAAATCGATTACTTAACCTTGCTTTAATCTACTACTAATATAAACTATAATTTAAGTTATTTTTATTAAAAAACACTAGGAATATTATATCTATTAATAAATTAAAAGATAAAAGTCTATTTATTATATATATATAAAATAAGTAATATATAAAAAAAGAATAAGCTAAAATAATTTATAAAACAATAAAAATAATAAAACTATTGTTTATTATTAGAATCTATAAGAATAAACCAAAATAGCTTAAAAGATAATAGAAATAATAGTTTTTAATTTTTTTTAATTAAAACTTAATTAATAGGGTATTAATTAGTTAATTTTAGTATTTCTTTTTATTATTAATATAAACTTTTAATTTAAATAGTTAATAATAATAAAATAATTAAATAATTATTAAAGTTAAAGGTTTTATAAGAATTTTTAATTTAACCTTAGGTAATAGTTTAATTAAATTATTAATAGTTATTTTAATAATTGTTCTAAAATAAAATAATAACTAAACTTTTTAAAATTTTCTTTTTATATAAATAAATTTAATTAAAGTATATTTTATATAATTATATAAAATAAAGTCTTTAATAATTAAAATAGTTTATTTATTATTATTATATTTAGGCTATAGGAAGCTTTATAGGCTTTTTAACTTTTATAAATAAACTAATAATCCATAATATTTCTTTAATAGTTTTTATAATAACTATATATTTTATCTTTATAGCAAATAGAACTATAATATTAATTCTTTTATTTTTTTAATTAATAAGTTTTTTTATTAATTAAATAATATAACTATAGATTAATTTAATAAATATTTTATTTTTTATAAAGTTACTATTATAATACTTAATAAAATCTTAATTATTTAAACTATTATAATTAATAATTAAGTTTTTAAATTAAACTATTAAATAATTTTAAAATGATTAATAAATACTTTTTATAAGGGCTTTAAAAGCTTTTAAAAAGAAATTATATAATAAAAATTATATTTAGCCTAGTTTAAGTAATTATATACATAATTATACTAACTATAACTTAAAATAACTTAATATTAACTTTATTTAGTTTATTAAAAAAGTGAAATTATTTTTAATTAATTAAGAAACTAAGTTATAAAAATATAGCTTAGTTTTTAATTACTTAAGCTAAAGAATTCTATAGTTTTTTATATATAATACTTTTAAATTAATTTAATTAAGATCTTTTTTAATTCCTTAGAATTTAAACCCCTAAGAATAAAACTACTGTCTTTACTTTTAATAGTATAAATCTTATTAATAGCCTTTTGTAGTTTAATTATTTTAATTAAGTTTATTATAATTTAAATAAATATAAGGTTCTATTTTAATAAGAATAAATTAATAATCTAATAACGTAATCCATAAGCGAGCGGACTATATAAGCGAGCGAACCACCCTTTATAACAATATTTACCTTTATATCTATATATTAAATTCCTTTATAATCTTTTATAGCAGAACCTTTAAATGAAAGTAAAATACTACTTACTCTTTAAGCTTTTAAATAAGACCTGAATTTAAGTCTTAGAGCTATAGCTAAGATCTATAATATTAATCGTATAATAATTCTTTAGCGTTATACTAGTATATCTTCGTGATATAATATAATTACTAATTTAATGAATCTTATAAAATTAAAAGAAAAGGCTATAATTAAGTATATAATTAATTTATCTATGCGATTATTTTTACTTAGATTATTTAATATTAAAGAAATAGCTAATTATCTATTGTATGTATATGATATGCTATTAGTTAATAAAAATTAAATATTAAACTTTATTAAACATTAGTTAAAGCTTTATATATACTAGGCTTATAAATATAATTATTAAAGAGTTAAATATAAAAATTTAAAGCTTATTAGCAATTAGTTTACTTTTATATAGAATATAAAAGCTAAATATAGGGTTTTTAATAATAATTTTTATAACTTTAATAAGACTGGCTTTATAATAGGTATTATTTTTCTAGGTATAGTCGTTATGATTTTAAAAGGTTTTATAAAGGCTAAATTATTTTAGTCTAGTAATTAAAAGTAGGTAATTATAATTTAAGGCGTTAATATAATAGGTTAAGTAATACTATTATTTATTATTTTTATTATATAATATTATTTTAAGAATTAGTATTAAGAGTATAATCTTTTAGTAGATTAGTGTATTATAATAATAAAAAATAGTTAGACTATTAATAAGATTAGTTTAGATTAGATTAAGTATTTTAATTATTATATAGTTTCTTATATAAAAAGAATCTATCGAATACTTATTCTTGATGGCTATAAGAGCTATTACTTAATAGTATTTAAGCTTTATTATAAGGAGTATAAGATTATTATAGTCTATATACCTTTTTATTCCTTATATTTGCTTTAACTATTAGATATTGGTTGTTTTAGGCTATTAAAATAAGTATATAGTTAATAAATTAAGAAGCTAATGTATATATATATTATATATATTAATAAGCTTAACTTCTTTTATGCCTTTTGTATAGTGTTTTTTACTATAATTAATAAGAAGAATATTAAAAAAGGCTTTTTAGGATCTAGTTTATTATTATTTAATTTATAGAGTATTCTTTTAAAGCTTTATATAGAATTATAAATATCAATACCTTTAGAAATACTGATTAGGCCTATATAGCCTTAGGTCTTAAAAACACTAAAAAATACACATAAGGCTAATTTATAATTAAAGTATATAAAAAATTATATTACTGTTTACTAAAATAACTTTTTAACTATAATATTAAATATAATTAACTAATTTATAAAAAAAGTAATAGTAATAATATATTAAATAATACTTTTACGTATAAAAGTCTAAGACCTTTATATAGTAAATAAGGCTATAAGTAAGCGCCATAAAGCAAAAAAAGTATATATATAACTTAGAGGTACTTTTACTATTAAAAAAAGATAGATTAATTAGATTAAAGGGATATAATATATAGATAGAGTAAGAAAAGCAGCGAGGAGGGTCTCATACAAAGGCTACGTGTTATAGTAAGTGCAGCAAGACAGGCTATAATATACGAACTTATAAAAAAATATAATAAAATAAAAAAAATAATTTTTATTTTATTATTAATATAATAATTATTTAGTATTTTTTTAATATAGGTATAAAAGAAAAGGGCTGTAGGAAGGTGGTTTTATTCTGATCTGAATGAGTGGTCCGCTCGCTTATGTGGTCTGCTCGCTTGTGGATTACGTTAGTTATAATAAATTAAATTAATCCTGTTTAAGTTATTATATATATTTAAATTAATTTTATTTAAGCTATTAAATATACTCGAGTCGATCTTATTAAAGCTAATTATAATTAGTTATATTACCTAGGGCTTTACTATAATTATACTTCTAATTAATAGCTTATATAGGTATTATTAAAAGTAGGTCTAGTTCTATAGATAATATTAGTATAACATTAGGTTATTATAAGTTTTTAGCTTATAATAATTAAAGCCTATTATTACTCTTTAAAAAATTACTTTAGCTTCTATAAAACTTTTTAAAACTAAATAATTTAACTAATGGTTTTTTTATAGTTTAATTTAATTAATGTAATATTAATTTTTATATTAGTTTTATTAATATATTTTTAGAAATCTTTTAAAATTAATTACATAATAATAAAAAAGGTTTTAAGTAGGTTTTTCTTATTTAAAATAAATAAATATATACTATTTAATAAACTACTTAAATTCCTAGTATATAATTTCTTATTATTCTTTTCATAAGGATTCTTTAAGATTTACTTATAACTATTAACCTATTCTTATATAAACAAACCCTTAGCCTTAATAACTTTAGTAACATAGACTAAATTAAGCTTTTTAATATTTAAATCTATAGACTAAATTAGGCTTTTTAATATTTAAATCTATAGAATTAAATACTATAGGGTATTTAATATAAAAGGTGAGTCTGGGATAAGCTGGTCTTTTAATCTTTTAATTAGTTTTCTTTTCTAATAAGCTATAATAACCTGACCTTATACTTATATTATCCATAGAACTAGACCTACTTTTAATAATACTTATATAAGCTATTAATTAGAATATAATTATAAAGAACACTAAATAATATAATTAATTATAAAATTAACTTAAATAAAATTAATTTAAGTATATATAATAGTTTAAATAAAACTAATTTAATTTATTATAACTATTAAATTATTAGTTTATTTTTATTAAAATAAAACCTTATATTTATTTAAATTATAATAAACTTAATTATTATATATATAAATTTATATTTTTTTTAATATATTTAATTAATTATTAATATAATTATATATTTTATTTTATAATTTAATAAATTATAATAGAATATATTAAAGAAAAGGATTATATATATATAAATTATATATAGGGTTTCTTAAACATAACTCACACTAATAGCTCTAACACCTTAGCATAGACCTTACTTTCGAAGGGGACCTCTGTATTTACTATAACATTCGAGAGAAAACACATTGTCATGTTGTGAAGTTATAAATAACTACCTTTATAATAATTAGAACAACCGAGCACGTTTAACCCTTTAATTCTATAAAATAATATTCAGGGACTCTTATAGATAAAAGGCTACCCTGTATATTGAATCCAGATGACAATGGCACAGTGGCTTTTTTAAGCACACGAATGACTGCTTGGCCATCACTTACATTGGCTGATTGAGCTCCAGAGATTTGGTGACTAAGATCGTCCACTCCAGTGTTAGGATCAGGCAGATTGAGAATGTCACCAACAAGGATACTGTAGCAATCTTAGCTGAGAGGATTGTCAAACTGTGCCAACCGTCCAGCGTAAAGGTAGACCAAACATCTGCAATGGTGGCATATCCTCGACCGCCCATGGGGATGGGTTTCACCTTGCCGTGATAAGAGCGGTCGAAGGGAACAATGGTGTCATATTCGATCGGTAAAAGCGAGGCTTGAATCCGGACCAAGGCAACCTTTGCAGGGATCACAATGAAGATGGACCCAAACGTGGAAAAAATAATAACAAAAACAACTTTGGCGTAAAAAACAGCACCGCCCCACGCCAAATTCTGACTAAAGGCATATGTGTTATCGGGTGTAAAGAGTCTTAATTCAGGCCATTCGATTCCAAGCCAGGACGATAGCAGGTTCGGAAGCCATCGAGCTGCTTCGTTAGCAGCCCAGGAGAGAATGACTGTTTTCCAAATGGCCTCAAATGTCCGCGAGAAAGGAGGGAGGCGGCGAAAGAACAAGAGCGACGACATCTGAGACCGGGAAATAATGACGTGAACCCAAGCAGTGCTAAATTGCACCAGCACAAGAGAAGCGAATAGCGAAGCGATGGCGCTAAAGTACGGTCCGAGGGGTTCTTTGAAGAAAAGGGCAATGATTCGACTCAGCCCCTCGTGGACAAAGGCAAACAGAAAGCCGCGAAAATTGGCCATGAAGCCCCCATGTTTTCGAAGCAAATCATTAATGCTACGTAGTGACGATGTAAGGATATATTTCTGGCTATGCGCAGATGTCGACCTGGTAAGGCGGGATGGCTCGAGGTTATCGAGTGTGAGGGGTTCGTATTCGGGGGTTTCTCATCTTCGACAATGGCGAGAACGGGGTAGATTTGAGATAGGGTGTAGTTGACCTGTGGAGGTGGAATTGATTCTCAGAAACACAATATTCCATGATGAAGTTGGGAGGGGCAAACGTACTAGAATAATTATTGGCACGAAGAAGACAACATCCAACAACCAAATGAGACGCGTCCATGAGGGGGCTTCATAGACGAGATGCTTGTTGCCCTCGTTTGGGTAAAGAGTCCATTGTAGCCTGATACGGGCAAATTCTGAACCGGTAGACATGACTGTGTCAAGCTAGATTGGAGGGGTTTTTAGCAAATGCACGTAAATTAATGCAAGACACGAGTGCAAAATGCAGAGTCAGATCAGAGGGCGAGACATCCATTATATTAGTGATTGTTGGTTGCTGACAGCCACCCATTAACGAACTGTGTACATTGAAGGGCGTCGGCATCTGGCCCCTGCGATCTAGCTCCTGACGGATTCATGTACTCCGTAGTTCTTTTAAGACACAAGCCCAATATATTTTAAGCGAGCCCACTGTCTTGGTCAGTGTATTGGCTCTTTAGGGAGCCCATAGGTGCGCGGGATCCCGCGCATTTAAAATTACACGGGTCCCGCGTAAATTATATTAGCATAGAGGCCCTAGCCAATCAGAGCCACGGATTTCATTCGGATCAGAATGAACTTAATGTATCGCAGGCTGGCTTTTTTTATGCCTTTAGTAAATATATAATCTAGATTTTTTTTTATAGCTATAGCCTAGTTATTATTTCTCGATGATACTCTCTCTCTAGAGCTAAAATATGATTCCTGTAATATATTATTTTAGGCTATTAATGCTTAGGCAGTAAGTCATAGTTATATATTTACTATAGGCAAATTAACCAAAGAAAAAAACAGTAAACAGACTATTACATATAGCTACGATCGATTTCGCCAAGCCTCTAGCCTATCTAGAAAGTATAATCGGAAAATATTAACCCGTTTAACCGGTTACTAATTCTTAATATATACTAAAAAGTCTTTTAATAATATAATCTAGAGTATATACTATCGCCTAGATAAACGCTTCTCAATATATAATCACCTACTAAGCTTATACTTATTTACTTATCTAGCTTATTGCAAGCTAGGCGTTCAAGAAGGTACAGAACTTTAAAAGCTAGTAATTATAGGTATTACTTTAAAAGATATTTAGACTTATATACATTAAAAGTAAAATAATAATCTAATAATATAGTAAGATATTTATAATCGTATTACTAATATAAGATAAAAGATATACAAAGGGTAAAGTATAATTTATACTCTTATTAATTAATTAGATAATAAAAGGTTCTAGAATTAAATAAAACTTAATAAAAATAGCCAGATAATAGTTATTTTATTTATTTATCCTAATTTATTATAGTATCTTTAAATATACCTAGACTTACTATTATTAAACTATATCTATAAGACTAATAAATATTAGATATTGCTTTTTAATATTATTAATATTAATACTTACTAGCAATCCTTTTATATTATATTTATATTCTTAAACAATAAGTAAAAAAAATTATATCTAAGTATTAGATTAACTTCGATCTATATATAAAGTTTATAGTACTAGGCTTTTATTTATAATACTTATAGATTAATATCTTATATATATAAATACTATTATAACAGTATTTCCTTTAATATAATTATTATTTTACTTTTAGTATATAAATAAAACTATTGTTTAATATTGTTTTTTTATTTTTACTATACAAGAGTGTTTATTTGCTATTATACAAGAGGAAATAATAGTAATTAAGGCATTAGGGTCTAAAAACTAGGATGCCTTTTATTAGTTTTAGCATTTAATTATTAGCTCATTAACAGAGGTAGTCTTTACTAAGCATATCTAATAGTTTAAACAGTAATATCTTCTAGATTATATTAAAGAAATTATATATATTAAGAATACCTGGCTTCAGCTATATAAAAAAAGCTTATTAAGGCTTAGGTAAACCAGTACATATACTTTAGTAATATAATTATATCTTATATTAAAGACATTTATATACTTTTTAAGTCTTATCTAAAGAGATCTATATTAAATCTCTTCAAGGCTTAAAAAGCAATAAGATATATATTACTTAATTAGTTATTAAAGCTATAATCTAATTAGACTAAATAATAAATTTAAGTACCAATTAAACTCTTAAATAAGCTATACTCTACTATATATAGCTAGGTTTTATATAAGGTATTATAAAAGGTTAAAAAATAACAAAAGCTTCTATAAAAAATAAATCCGCCTCTCTCGCCTATCTATACTAGGCTTTTTATACAATCATTTAGTTTACCCTGCCTTTATTAAATAAACTTCTTATAAAAATAAAAACAGATTCTTTTACTATTATACTTTCACTTATATTAGTACCTCTAATACCCTAGGTAACCATTATATCTATTAAAGCCTTAAAGGCTTAAGTCTACCCGATTATTAAAAAAATCTAATATTCTATAATCAAATACCCTACAAGAACTAAACGCTTTTAAATACATTAAGCAATAAAAAAAACCCTTTTAGTATAGTAAATACTATCAAATTAAACATATAAGATCTTCTTAAGTATGCCTATTATAGCATTAAAAGCTTCTAGCCTTATCTATTCAAGAAGTAATATAGCTAATAGTAACAATAATAATAGAGCTAATAGTATAGCCAATGGCAGTAATAATAGTAAAGCTAACAGTAATAATACTAGTATAGCTAATAATAGTAATAGTACTAGAGCTAATAATAGTAATAATACTAGAGCTAAAGCGGCTAGAATAGCTATGGTTTAATATACCTAAAGCTATATACTAATAGTATATTACTGTATAAGGGGCTTAGTATAAGAAACAGCCTGCTAGAAGTAAGATAAACCAGTTATATTATAAGACTATAGGACTACCGTAGTAATATCCTAAAGTAATATATAATTAATACTTAAATTATAAGCAAATAGGTCAGCGCTATAAAACAAATCGGCCTATAAAAGACTAGACAAAGGAAAAGATAATAGCTTATATAAATTAATTAAATACAAAAGATCAGCGTATAAAGGCTACTATTACACAAAGGCTAGTAGATAATCCAGCTAAAAGTAACAGACACAGGATAACACAGATTTAACAGCAGGCTAAAGAAAATAATAAAAAGCAGGAGATATTATACAATTCAAGTACTATAGTTACTATATCTAGCCGTTAATTATCTTATAAAAAGAATTATAAAATAAGATTATTAGTAATAAAATTATTATAAAAGTAAAAGTTATTGTAATAGGAGGCCTTTTATAATCCGTAGATTAAGGGATTAAGTTCATTCTGATCCGAATGAAATCCGCGGCTCTGATTGGCTAGGGCCTCTGTGCTGACATAATTTGCGCGGGACCCGTGTAATTTTAAATGCGCGGGATCCCGCGCACCTATGGGCTCCCGGCTCTTTATATTCTGCAAATGACGACAATCGTTTTTATGAACTCCACTGAGATTCATATCTCTCGCTTTACAGGCGACATGTTTCCTAGGATAGCTGTAAGATGCGACTGAGATAAACACCTCTTGGATTGCAATTGATCGATTAAATCGTTGGTAGCGTCTTAGCGAGGGCACGATTAAGGGTAAGGCAGGATATACTCGTTCATTTGCGGCCTACTAGCGACTTTTATGTCTACTAATAGGACTACTACCCAGCGTATGCTATGCTCAGCCAAAGTCGTTTATCCATTAGTGTATTAAAAACTACCAAGAATCTTAGGCATAATCTTTCTGTTGCAGCAATCTGTGATGCCTAGAATGTACTAATGGTCAACACTTATTTGCAGTTACCACCACGGTGTAAGATCATACGGTCCTTGCCTGGCCACCTCCTAGTATCGCTCAATTAAAGAAGCACTCCATTCACAGAGTGTCTACACTAGCCATCTCTCCAATATTAGACGTATCAGAATCCTTAAGAGAGGCAACCGCCATGTATGCGTGTGTTGAGGTGAGAGGCACCTTATCAGTGATACAATTGGGTTCTAAATTCAGAGTCTCGGCTCTGAAAGAGGGGCACTGTTGTGCAATTTCTACAAAGTTTAGTGCCTGAGGAATACTCTTATCCGCAGTACGTAAGGGAGATGAAGATTCAGTTTCATACAATAGTATCGTATTAACTCTTGCTTCGGACATTTCGTGTGGCTCGGGAGAGGGTTGGGAGCGTAGTCGGCTCGCCCGAGTCGCCGCCTGGTCTGTGATTTGCGTCCTGTCGTGTATAGATAATGCCTGGGACCGAAACTCTTCAATGTGTGCCCAACGATGATCTAGTTGGACATCGGGGTCGTTTTTCCAGTAATTATAGCTCTCATCGACCGCTTGCCACGAGATTACCGTACACTCCCCTGACGGTGTCATACACAGGTTGAGAAGAAGGTAGGCCAACGCATCCCACTCGACGTATGTCTGAAATAACCAGAGCCATTTCTGGCCTTTACCAGAGTGGCGCAAGGCGCATGCATATTGTAGGATCTCTTGACAAGCTTTCCTGTAGTTTGCTCCAATGGGTAGCCCCTGCTTTTGGTCCCATCGTGGTTTGCAAACAGCCAGCTTCAACTTGACCAGGATCAAGCGAGTCCCGGTAGCCGTAATAAAATCCATGGGAATATCCATGTCGCAGTGCGACAAGTATTGTGCGTCGTTGCAAATTACACCGCCTGCCCCTCTCGGCCGAAAATCTCCACTTTTAACCGCGCGCTGCTTTAGCGATTTCTATAAGACCGCCGCCCCCCTTCCCTACGAGTCTTGACTGTTTCTCCATTCCCTTCTTCCACTTCTAATGCCCCTCCATGTGTCTGTCCTGGCTGGCTAGTCCATTGATCGCGCCAGCGCCGGCATCGCTCAGCCTCTTCTCTGCCGCATTTGCCTTCGCATAACCCTCGCCCTCAAACTTGTACCGCGTTTTCAGTAAGTTCTTGCGCTTGTAACTCTCCCCCTATGCGTCCGTTATCTAGATTACTGATATTTGGTGCAGTAGCATTGACAGCATGGAAAAGAGCAGCTCTCTCTCTCTTCTAGGAGACCAACTACGCTGTAACCGACAATTCTCTACCGAACACGCCAGCCAGCGCCGCCCTACCTGTGATCTGCGACGAGCGGCCTTGGTCAAGCCCCGATGACGTGTCCTCAAGCGCCATTCAAAGCGTCTGTTGCGTCTTGCTATCACCTGCCCGGGTGTTCACGGAAGGCGCATGACAACGCATGATATGCGGATCGCTGATGAGCAAAAGTGCCGCCGATGATGGCCCACGACCTGCGACCTGATATCCATCGCGAGCAGATTGATTCGCTGGCTCGGAAAGATGTGCCGCGTCGTGTTACATGCCCGCAGCAGTTTCTCGAGTCTAGACCAACGGCTTCTCCGGCGATGGTCACATGTATTCCCAGAATCACCTCATGGCGACCAATTGCTTTCGCTCTTTAGGCGTAGGAGTCAATGCGCGGAGGATTGTATTTGCGCAGTTTGCACAGCCGTCAAGCAAGTCCAGGGGAAAGGGGAATCATCCGGTTAACGGCGGTCAAAGACCTGTTATCGTCCAGGTCGCAATTGGCCATGTGCGCAATGTTTGACGTCACTCGAGCAACCAGCCTGGTGCGTACCTATCAATGGTTCTGGGTATAAAAGGGTTGGTTGATGCCGTTAAACGTCAGGATCATTAGTTTTCAATCATCCACAATCTTCTCAACTATTCTCTTTTTCATATCATTTCGCGGCTACAAGATGTCTCTTCCAGGATCACCTACACGTCACCTGCCCCCTATCCGAAGCGGGTTTTCGGGGGTCATTGGTGGCTGGTCATATCTCGTCGATCCATCTGCCCCAAGTATCAATTCAGAGGGCTACGGGACCAGGTTTGCTGAACCTCGTTTGCCAAGCCTCATGATCCAATCGTCAAAACCCCCACCGGTGGACGTTCCTTCGGAAGCCTTCAAGGCCTCCCCGCCGGATGGTTCTTATTGTCAAACTATCCCTGAACTTGACCCTGGGAGACCTTCTCATCCCATTGAGCCTCGCGGTCATAAGAGGCCTCTGCCAGAATCGCAAACAAACGACGCACTGCCTCGAGAGAGCGGAACACTTCAAGTACATGGCGGATTCGTGCATACTACAGGCCAGCCTGTCTTGTACGCTAGGTCGAAGCGTCGTAGGGCCGAATCACCCAAACCCTCCAGTCCCTCTCATCGCCAACGCTTTGCGACCCATCCTCCAGCGAGTCGACCAATGGAAACCTCAGTTTCTTTCCAGGCCAACCAACCCATTTCCGAACCTAACTCTAGAGAATCTGTCGTTCACTCCAGCGCAGTAGCTGAGCGCCCGGAGACTCGACCCGACGGTGCTCTCCCGGATAGTCAGAACAATGCCAACCAAGGACTCTTGGACAAGCTCATGAGCTATGACTGCGACAAGATACCAAGCAACAACTCGTCTGAACAAGGTAATACAGTGTTGTCTATCTCACAATATGGTTATACGCCACTGACGGATAATACCAGGGAACCCAACGCCCCCTACATCCGAAAACCAGAATGGTGAAATTAATATGCCTGCCAGGCCAGTCGTAACCAGCGAGCAGCTCGGGGACATTTTACCAGGTAAAGATGATTTGACTCGTCGATGTAAGCCACCCTTACCTGCTTTGCATTACTGTATACATCGTTAACCGCCTTTCCCTCAGCAATTGAGAGCCCCCTCCCCGCGTGCGAAGGCCGCCTGGCTAACCCTGAACCGGTCGTCATTCCCCAGCAGCGGAAACAATGCCAGACTACGCGGGAGCGAGCGCAACCACGTAGAAGTCAGCGGTTGTCGACGGTACAGCGACAGACCCGACCAGTCGACAGCCTGCCGCAGCAGATGCCGAACAAAAATCGGACACTCCCGCCACGGTCTAATGTGCCACAGAAGCGGTTTGTGTCGATAAGCAATCGTGCTGAATACGAGATCGAGAATTTGGCCGACGTGCGCATGATCAACGGTCAAGTGGAATTTCAGGTTATCTGGTTGGCAACCTGGGTAACCATTGACGATCTTCGGGGAGCCCGGATCCTGAATGACGCCGAACGTCTTCAGGAGGAGAACGCCGAACGCTTGGAGAGAGAGAAGGCTGAATATCTGCGCGAGAATGAGGCTGAGGAGAAGGCTGATCAGTTGCGGGAGGGGAGGGCTGACCCATCGTGGCCGAAGAAAGCTCGGCAGAGCAAGGTTCGTCGCTTGCAATAGAAGGGAGGCTGGTAAGGCCTGAGAAGTGGATGGCCTTGAGGTTCTGGCGCAAATGGATGGCGAAGACAATGAGCTGTATTTCTTCATTTATAATACGATCCCATACCATTCCCACAGAGGGCTTATTTCTTGGTGTTGTTGTATGTGTAGAAAATCAGCCGGCTACTGGTGAAATCGTGGGATGCCAACTTGAGTGACCATTTACGAGGCGTAACACATCTTTGGCAGTGATTGGATGATGAGAACTCTGCAGTAAGCAAGGCATTCTTGATGCGATAATCTAATTACCAATAGTAATCATATAACTACTATCCCGTCCAAATCTTAATCCGAATTATTCTCTAACTAAACCTCTCTCCAAATCCAAATCATCCAAATCTTGATAGAATCGTCCATCTCTTTCAAATCAAGGAAAGAAAGAGTTTGGTCATAAAGGTTATAAACAACCCCCAAGATTGGCCACTTGTACAACATGATGAACTCTTCACCAAGCTCGTGAAGAAGGGTGTCAAACAATTCAGGGTCACCATTGCGGCTAATGACCAGTTGCTCGAAGTGAGCTAGGTCTTGAGCTGAGGCATCTATATAATATATTAGAGCTACATCCCTAAGTTAGCAAACTAACGTACCAGGAGAGTTCGAATCCATGTTTTTTGGAGCAAGTAGCCATCCTACTTCGGATACGACTGCCTTGATTATTTCCACTACTTCTGTTGACATGGCGAATTGGTTTAATAATTTAATGATAAAAGGCTATTATGCTAACTCACAAACTGTCTTGGGATAGAATAAATAATGCATTTATTCTTGACTACTCTGTATTATATATTACAATATTTACCACTACCACACCCCGTCATCCCTCCGCTTATTCTACTACACAGCACGGTATTATTCCATTTCAGCCACTATCCATCCCATTTTACTCTTCCACTCTCCCAGTTCTTTTGCCATCCCACTTTGCCCCTAATTTCACCTTACCATATTCACCGCTAGCCCCACCCCGGATTACAGCTCCATTTAGGTAAAGCTCCTTTTTAGGTATGGTGTGGTATTATCAACTTCCTCTCAGTCCTACAGTACCCTGTCAAAAGTCTCGCAACGCCCCCAGTGCGTCACTATCTCCTCAAGTGCGCAAAGGCTTCATTGTTGTATCTGCGTTGGGTCAGGGCCAATTAAAATGCGCAGAATGAAAGGTACAGTATTATCAGCAGATTAACGATTCATTCCATTTCCATTTCATTTCAAATGGAAATGGAATGGATCACCAGCCTGATTACCCAACCCATTGCATTGATACCTTGGATCACAGGTTGCCATGCTAGGAAATGTTAGATGATCGCTGTATCCCTCCAGGGCGATAAGGCGGCAACCAGGTCACTTTCAGGGATGTTAGCCAATGAGATACCGCGCTATGAAAGATACATTATTTTTAGTGGTTAATAGGGCCATGATAGAAGTACCAACAATTAGCTCGTGTACAAATTGCTACATCGCACTTATCACAACCCCGTCGAGTCATAGCGGGTTTTTGCCGTGCATTGAGGTTATTCGCAGTCATCTCGCTAAGCCCCTTGCTTTTTGACCGGACCTCTCCAACCCGTAGCCCCTGACAGGCTAAGCAACGACCTTGCTTTCCTCGTTGGACATGATTATGGCTATTTTCATTGTGTTAGAATGTATATATCTATAACGTACCACTAGCTGATGCAAGTGGTGTGGATCCCGTGACCTGGTTGCTGCCTTATCGCCCTGGAGGGGATAAGATTTCATGAGACATCCGTGCCGACCATTTCTCCGCATATCCGAGGATGACTAAATGTTATGGGTCCTAGTGGGATAGGACCCCGCATCTTGCTGATGAAATACGAAGTACTCCGTACACTCCTAGCCAAAAGATAGCTCCCCCAAGATAGCCCAGCTTCAACACCAACCGCGCTAGACACGGACCGAATCCCGCCCAGTGTCAGACGGATCCTTTTACTAAAGTGATCTTGACTAACACAGTGCTATATCGCCTCATTGGAATTTTATTCTTACTTTGAAAACAGACTGCCCTCTATCCAGAGTGTTGCAAAGGCCATGGGTAATAGGCACTCTTCTGGAAAGTGGTGGAAAAAGTTCAAGGGGAGCTCGAGGCTTTCTCGAACACAAAGAAACTCTCACGACATCGATACAACCTCGCCAGGCAACCTGCTACAAGGCATCACCGACGATGATACGAATGAGTCCTCTTCTACCGCAGCAGCAGCACCCCCTGTGACAGGTAACCGAGTCGAGGATGCTGCAGAAGACATGGTCAACAATGGGTCTTTGTGGGATAGAGCGTACAATGGTCTTAAAGACTGTGAGCCTGATCTAATTACTGAGTATGAGAAACTTTTATCTCGAGTACTTGGTGGTGAGTTTCTGAGCCAGCCTGACTTATGGTATTTAAATTAACATAAAGAAAAACCAGTTCAAGCAACGAAACCAACAACCCCGACCGAAATTGAAGATACCAACGAAGTTGAGAATCAGATCCCTGCGCATGACGTGATTGCGCGTCAAAAGAAACTCAAGATAATAACGGAGCTCGGCCTAGAGCACGTAAAGAACAAGGAGGTCAACGTGACATTATTAGGACATGACATAAACCTGGAAAATGTCATGGCCAATGTGGCGGGGGTTGTGGAATGGGCCGAGGATTACGTCAAGGATGCGATTAAGGACCTTCCTTACGCGCCCATCGTTATGGCAGGCGTCTCTCTGATCCTTCCCCTCCTAAAAAATCCGGTTGCCGCCAAAGAAGCCAATCGTGAAGGGTTCACATACGTCACCTCTAGGATACGCTACTACGGGGAGATGGAATCACTTCTGTTGCCTCAGTACATGAAGGCTGGCGTCACGACTAACCTTACCAAGGATGTCATCGAGCTATATGAGCTCATTATTAGCTTCCAAGTGCATAGCGTTATCCGCTTCTACCGCAGCGGTACCAAGAACTTCTTTAGAGGGGCTGTGAATTACGACGACTGGGCCAATAAAGTCAAAGATATCAAGAACCGTGAAAAGGAACTTGGGTTAAAGTTTCATGAGGTTATGAATGCCACAAGCCTGCAAAAGTTGGAGAAGCTCGCTCAGAATGCGGATGAGTCGCGCGAGAAACTCGATGCTATTCTTAATGAAATAAAGGAACTCACTCACATCGCTCGGGAAGGGCTAAGTCTGGCGCAGAGGATGGATCGATACCTGTCAAATACTGAGGGCCGTGTCTGTATAGAGGTTCTACGGGCCACAAACCCCCTTGACGATAAGACCCGTATTGAGAAGGATAAGGGTGGCCTCCTTGAAGGCTCGTGTTCCTGGGTCATCAACGACACTGCTTTCCAAAAACTCCGTGGCGACAGTAGTAACGCACAAGTTCGGTTGCTCTGGATCAGAGGAGACCCAGGCAAAGGCAAGACGATGCTGGTCTGTGGCATTATCGACAAGTTGAACGAATCAATTGAGCACACCGACAACATCGCGTTCTTCTTCTTCCAGGAGGTAGATGACCGCATTAATAATGCCACGGCGGTATTGCGAGGGCTGATTTCTATGCTTATTAAGCAGCGACCGTCACTCATCTCTTATGTTCAAAAACGTTATGATGACGATGGAAAGAAGTGTTTTGAAGGCCCTAATGCATGGGTGGCGTTATCGAAGACGTTTACAAATATTTGCAATGACCCAAACCTACAAAATACCTATTTGCTTATTGACGCGCTTGACGAATGTACTACAGACTTGGACAAGCTTCTTGATCTAATTGTTGAGAAGGCATTAAGATATTCGCGCATCAGGTGGATCCTCTCGAGCCGCAACTGGCCGGACATCGAAAAGCGTCTTCATGAGGCGACACAGCAGGTGCAACTGCATCTTGAGCTGAACGAGGAATCAGTTTCAGCGTCCATTACACGATACGTTCAGTCCAATGTAGAATCGTTGGCAAAGCGAAACGAATACGACCATGGCACACGAGAAGCTGTCCAACAGTTTCTGTTATTGAACGCAAATGGCACCTTTCTCTGGGTCGCGTTGGTCTGTAAAGAACTCGCTAATATCTCGGCATGGGGGTTGAGCAAGTCTTAACATCGTTTCCGGCTGGACTTGATGGTCTCTATAAACGGATGATGGATCAAATTCGCAAGTCAAGGTATGCTAAACTCTGTATAAGTATACTGGCTGTCGTCTCGGTTGTACACCGACCAATCTCATTGAGTGAGCTAGAGACATTGGTAGAGATGCCCCCTCGAAGTTCCGGCAATGATAAAGCACTAAAGGAGATAGTGGGCCATTGCGGATCTTTTCTGACACTTCAAGAACGCACCGTTTCTTTTGTTCACCAGTCAGCCAAGGACTTTTTGCTTAAAAAGGCTTGTCATGAGATCTTTCCGTCTGGACAAGAAAAAGTGCATCATGACATCTTCTCACGATCCCTACAAGCCTTATCTGCAACACTACGACGCGATATATACAGTTTAGGCGCTCCTGGATATCACATCGATCAAGTCCCACAACCCGATCCAGATCCCCTAGTCGCAGTACAGTACTCATGCGTCTACTGGATTGACCATCTCCACGCCTGTAGCCCTAGCAAGAACACAAAGGATGACCTGAAAGAGGGTGGCTTAATGGATGAATTCCTGCGCCATCATTTTCTCCACTGGCTAGAGGCTTTGAGTCTTCTACATGGCATATCAAAAGGCGCTCTTTCAATAGCAAGGCTCAGGGACCTACTTGGGGTTAGTTTCTATCTAACCGAATTGATTTCCAACATAAACTAACCAGAGCAGGAACAAATACCTGAAAGCCAAGTCTTAAGTTTAGTACAAGATGCAATGCGATTTATTTTTCGACATGGATGGGTGATCGAGCACACGCCACTCCAAGCATACGTGTCTGCACTTATCTTTAGTCCTGAGCAGAGTAAACTACGGACAATATTCAAGGACGAAGAGCCGCCATGGATACTATCAAAGCCAGTTATGGAAGTGGACTGGGACGCCTGTCTGCAGACTCTTGAGGGCCATAATGATTCGGTAACCTCAGTTGTGTTCTCGCCTGATGGCCAGCGGCTCGCCTCAGGTTCTTGGGATAACACAGTCAAAATCTGGGATACAAACTCAGGCGCCTGTCTGCAGACTCTTGAGGGCCATAATCATTCGGTAAACTTAGTTGTGTTCTCGCCTGATGGCCAGCGGCTCGCCTCAGGTTCTTGGGATAACACAGTCAAAATCTGGGATACAAACTCAGGCGCCTGTCTGCAGACTCTTGAGGGCCATAATCATTCGGTAACCTCAGTTGTGTTCTCGCCTGATGGCCAGCGGCTCGCCTCAGGTTCAGAAGATAACACAATCAAAATCTGGGATACAAACTCAGGCGCCTATCTGCAGACTCTTAAGGGCCATAATCATTCGGTAACCTCAGTTGTGTTCTCGCCTGATGGCCAGCGGCTCGCCTCAGGTTCAGAAGATAACACAGTCAAAATCTGGGATACAAACTTAGGCGCCTGTCTGCAGACTCTTGAGGGCCATAATCATTTGGTAATCTCAGTTGTGTTCTCGCCTAATGGCCAGCGGCTCGCCTCAGGTTCTTGGGATAACACAGTCAAAATCTGGGATACAAACTCAGGCGCCTGTCTGCAGACTCTTGAGGGCCATAATCATTTGGTAACCTCAGTTATGTTCTCGCCTAATGGCCAGCGGCTCGCCTCAGGTTCACACGATAAGACAGTCAAAATCTGGGATACAAACTCAGGCGCCTGTCTGCAGACTCTTGAGGGCCATAATCATTCGGTAAACTTAGTTGTGTTCTCGCCTGATGGCCAGCGGCTCGCCTCAGGTTCAGAAGATAACACAATCAAAATCTGGGATACAAACTCAGGCGCCTGTCTGCAGACTCTTGAGGGCCATAATCATTCGGTAACCTCAGTTATGTTCTCGCCTAATGGCCAGCGGCTCGCCTCAGGTTCACACGATAAGACAGTCAAAATCTGGGATATAAACTCAGGCGCCTGTCTGCAGACTCTTGAGGGCCATAATCATTCGGTAACCTCAGTTGTGTTCTCGCCTAATGGCCAGCGGCTCGCCTCAGGTTCACACGATAAGACAGTCAAAATCTGGGATACAAACTCAGGCGCCTGTCTGCAGACTCTTAAGGGCCATAATGATTGGGTAACCTCAGTTGTGTTCTCGCCTGATGGCCAGCGGCTCGCCTCAGGTTCAGGCGATAACACAGTCAAAATCTGGGATACAAACTCAGGCGCCTGTCTGCAGACTCTTAAGGGCCATAATCATTCGGTAAACTTAGTTGTGTTCTCGCCTGATGGCCAGCGGCTCGCCTCAGGTTCTTGGGATAACACAGTCAAAATCTGGGATACAAACTCAGGCGCCTATCTGCAGACTCTTAAGGGCCATAATCATTCGGTAACCTCAGTTGTGTTCTCGCCTGATGGCCAGCGGCTCGCCTCAGGTTCTTGGGATAACACAGTCAAAATCTGGGATACAAACTCAGGCGCCTGTCTGCAGACTCTTGAGGGCTATAATAATTCGGTAAACTTAGTTGTGTTCTCGCCTGATGGCCAGCGGCTCGCCTCAGGTTCTTGGGATAACACAATCAAAATCTGGGATACAAACTCAGGCGCCTGTCTGCAGACTCTTAAGGGCCATAATGATTCGGTAACCTCAGTTATGTTCTCGCCTGATGGCCAGCGGCTCGCCTCAGGTTCAGAAGATAACACAGTCAAAATCTGGGATATAAACTCAGGCGCCTGTTTGCGGACTATATATATTGATCAGTCTATCGAATACCTGAAATTCGATCCAATAGATAACTCACGTCTTACTACCGAGCTTGGAGTTCTAAGAATAGATATGTCTATCACAGAGATATCAGCTGAAATGTCTTCACGAGATGTGGACATCTATGGCTATCGCATAAGTTCTGATGGTACATGGATCACAAAAGAAAACATGCCTCTAGTATGGTTGCCTCCAGAGTATCGATCAAGGGTATCAGCTGTGTTTGGAACCACAGTTGCCATTGGGTGCGTATCAAACCGGGTATTGGTAATGCGGTTTTCATAGGTTAGGCTAGCTAGGAATAAAATCGATTCTGTTTCTATTTAGTGTCGTTTAGGAAATGTTATTCTCAGAGGGTCTCATTCACAAGTCACTTCGAAGAAAACGACATAACCTCCGAAGTATATATAAATGCATATCCAAAGCCGTAATTTTATTAGGTGAGGGTGCTTAAGAACTAATTGGCCTAACATCTTTCTTTCTGCCAAAGAATGAATATACTTTTCAGACGGGATGGCTCGTATGCCTCTTCAGCCTGCTCTCGGGGTATGATAGCGTACCCCAGTTTGAGTGCGGCGGCTACCCACGCTCTTACTTGTTCCTACTCAAATTGAGTTTCAGGCATGGTATAAAGAATATTCGTAAATGGTGTAACAGATAGAAATAAATGATTGCAACGGTCATGTTCAAACGAGGGGGGCGAATACGGTTTCTTATTTACTTTTACTACCTTTTCAGAGCGCTACGGCTCCCGCGATACACTGTTAACCCTATCTTGACTACCTGCACTTTCATCCCATTCCGATGTCCCATTTAATTGCACATCCCACTACAGACACACCATCCATCCCATCGCCTTCAGTCACCCATTTTACCATCCTATTCTATCCCGATCTCACTCCTGATCCCACACTCACCGCTCATCCTAGCCACCAATAAATCAGCATCCCATTTTACACCTGCCGGCCACTCATTTTACCGTCCCATCTTTGCGCCAACCCCGTTACCAATCATATCACCCCGCGTTCACCATTCATTGGATCATCCTAATTCTGCCACTTATTCCATTTAACATCATGCCATTTACACTATCATTAAGCCAGTCATTTTACGAACCTATTTTGCCTCAATCCTCCGCTCTCTCACGGCCTGCTGCTAATCAAATTACCCTATGTCCACGGCATAATAATCCCATTTCCACCACAATACCGTCTCTCCGCCTCATTTCCCACTATCCCACATCTGCCACAAGTTCAATTCATTATCCCATTTGCATGCTCTAATGCAACACAGTAGGAATACAATTTTCCTTGTCCTGCCCCACCCTGTCTACCCAAGGGGTCCTGTTTCCTTTACAATAATAACATACCTTTCTAGGCTATTGCTATATTTATAGAACGTTAATTTTTGTTCACCTTGTATGCATTGTGGCAACGACGCAACACGACGGTCCGTTCAGGATCCACGCTGACAGCATATCTCGGATCTAAACAATCTTGGTCTTGATGAACATATATACTTAGTCATCCTGCAGGGAGCAGGGCCAGGTAGTTGCGGAACAGGTAAGTGGTGGAAAAAACACAGGTCTGGGTCGGCGCCTTTTCACTGCAGGTTCAGTGATTAATGGCCCGTGTTTTTTTCCACTGCTTGCCTGGTTCACTCATCCCTGGCAAGGCATGCGGGGTCAAAAAGGTGCGCCTCGCTAATCTATGTTAGATAGCGGTTGTGGTAGGTTTGGCTATTCCTACCCTTTTTTATATCCCCCGCAAGCGTACAACGAGAAAACCCTGGCTACTCTGGCGTTACCGTGCGAGTGATGTACACTGCTGTAACGAATAAGCGCCGCTAAATAACTGCCCTTGATGGATCCAACATAAACATGCTTAATTTGGCACTTTTGAGGTTTTGGGACTGTGATAGCTTCACGGGAACCGAACCCACTTCCAGGTTGCAAATGCACACATGTTTCTTCCTGTATATAGCTTACGAATCGATGGTATTCTTATAATAATTATATTATAGCCAATCATCTAGGAACAAAAGGAGAATATTAAACACGTCTTCGAATAAACTATCCTATCGAGATAAAAAGTAAACTAATATCATTCTATAAACTTATCCATTAAATAAGAACCAGCTTAACACAATGTGCAAAATTCACATAGCGTCATTGTCTTTTCTCCTAGATCTTCGCGCTTTAGGAGTCGTGTTTCTTGTATAAATCGTCGATTAATAGTTTCGAGGCCTCCATAGCGATATTAAGAAGACGGATTGTTTTTTGAGGAATGTTAATGGTGGTTTTTGTGGAAATTTCTGATGTAGAAATCTCGAGTTGCAAAGACTGAAGATCGGGGGTTTTCAAGGCAGAATTTGCAAGTTCAATAGAGCAAATCATGGCCTGCAGACTGTAATCAATGAATTGCAAGGGCGGAGTCGAGTATGAGGTATTGGTAACAGAGAGTATGGTTTTAATCGTAATCTGCGCTGTATGAATCGTACTTTTCAAGACCCCGATAAGTAATTGTATGGTATGGAAAGTTTGGTTGAAATATTCGATACAGTCTTGCAACACGAGGCTCATTCCATATAAGATATTTGCCATTCTTCTTACGGCCTGGATTATCATATCCGAAAGTAATACGTGAGTTCGGCAATACTTGTTTGGTAATGCAAGCGGCGACGCAAGAAGCCGTCGTTTTCTCTTGCGACCATTCTCGGTATCGAACAGATATTCGTCTTCGTCGGTAGAAGATGTATCAGAGTCATCAGAAGAGGTATTGTTATCACTGCTCTGATATTTGTCTAATATACGTAATATTAGCCCAAAGTCACCTGGAGTGAGTTCATAAGCAATGGCTACGAGCTACGCGTACCTTGCGTTTCGTGTGACGTGGATGCTGGAGTCGCAGAGAATGAAGCATCGGTGTTCGGCGGTCGGGAGGTAGTTGGAGTGACAGGGGGAGAAGAGATGGAAATCGGGGTGGGAGAGGTCAGGGTGGGAGAGGTCGGGGTGGGAGAGGTCGTGGTGGTAGATATCGAATCATCGAGGGTTGAAAGAAGAGAGCTTGGAACAACAGATGAATCCGTCTCAAGGCACACCATGGCTGGTACTTGAGGTTCGCTGATGGATAGAAGTCTGATGGAGTTGATAGAAAGAGGTAAAGTAGGGCTCACAAGGCCGAGAAGAAGAATCGAGGTTGGAGGCAATCTGAAGAAGAACGAAGGTGTCAAGGAGGGGGAGGGGAGGGGGGGCAACGGATTATAAAGCTGGTACCAGGTAGCTAGAGTGGGGTATTCCTCGTCATGTTATGATTCAAAAGGCACTAGTAATCCTGAAATAACATACATTTGTACCACTATTTGTAACGTTATTATGCAACTAACTCGTCGATACGGAAGACTCTCTCTCGTCGAGATTCCAGCTCTGGGGATGTGCACTTAGGTGGCTGTTCACTAGTATGCTTTGCGGCGTGTCGAGTCAGATCGTTTTTCTGGCTAAAGCCTTTATTGCAACCCGGAAAAGTGCATTTAAACGGCCGATCACCGGTATGCTTTGTGGCGTGTCGAGTTAGATCGCTCTTCTGGCTAAAGCCTTTATTGCAATCCGGAAAAGTACATTTAAACGGCCGGTCACCAGTATGCGTTGCGGCGTGTCGAGTGAGATCGCTTTTTCGGCTAAAGCCTCTATTGCAACCCGGAACAGGACATTTAAACAGCCAGTTACCGGTATGCATACTGGTATGTCGAGTTAGACTGGACTTCGCCGAGAAAGCTATTAGACAACCCGGAAAAGTACACTTAAACGGCCGTTTACCAGTATGTATTCTGGTGTGTCGAGTTAGACTGCCTTTTCCGCTCAAGACCCTTTGACAACCTGGAAAAGGACACTGAACCAGTAGTCCCCCGGTATGCCTTTTGGCGTGTCGAGTTAGATCGCTTTTTCGGCCAAAGCCTTTATTGCAACCCAGAACAGTACACTTAAACGGCCGGTCATCGGTATGTGTTCTGATGTGTTGGGTTAACTTTCCCTCTGCCATAAAGGCCTACTGTAGATATTAGCAAGACTACACGTGCTCTAGACTTTCACGGCTTCTCTTACCTCCAAGCATGTCTCACACTTGAATAGCCCGTCTTTGTCGACAAATTCCACCGAGCCGCCACTGTTACTGGGAGCCAATGCCATCTGTCATTACTATTCGAGTCGTTGTGGTCGGGTAGAGTTTGTGTATACTCAATCTAAAGAGGATAGCGATGCGCCGGAGACAGGTTATAAATTAATGATAATTTATTTAGTACTGGATAAGAAGTTAGGAAGAGTAATTCAAGATCATCGAGATCAGACGCTTCTATTCATAGCAATTAATATCCATCCTAAAACAGTATAACTTTGAACAAATCTCGTCCGCTTCACAACTCCACGCACTAAATGCACAAGGAACACCGCGGGTAGCGCAGGGTACAATACCAATCGAGGGGTGGATGTACGGAGTACTCCGTACTTATCGGCAATCACAGACTTGGCTCCGATAGACAGAGAACTTGCATATGTACTTCAGCCCAAGCCTGTCTAGAGTGAGTGCGGCGACGTCCTGCCGCCAGCGGGCCTCTGCGCACTATGACCAGAAAAGCTAGAAGACATGGGTCGTATTGCCTTGGGTCGACAATATCCACTTTGGCCGACGGTGTCTGGGGTGCCCACAGGGTTATGAAGAGTTGGCCCAGATCGTCACGGTGGCGCATCCTCCTGATGGCTGCCGTCTCTTACCGACCTGTCAATGTGGCCCTAGCGCGGAGGACAATGCTTCCGGAACTACGGAGTATATCCCTTGCATACTCCGTACAGCTGAGATAATTCCACATAAGCGAAGCAATAAGCGAGTTCACTTGAAACTTTAGTAATATTCTTAGCGAGAGTTGGTAACGATAACTTGTAATTCCAACTGGAATAGAGAGAGGGATCTGTGACTTTTCCGTGTGATTATAGTGTGTATAAAAGGCTATGTACATATGATACCCTTCAATTATACGCCACCCCTGTCATACGTCGAACAAAGCTTTACTTTATCCCGGAAATTGACCTTAGTACTTATAAGAATTTTGCCCGGAAGAATTTAGTATGCTTTACTAAAAAAACCTGATGGGCACGCTGTATTTTTGGTAGAGAATTCTTGATCATTCAACGGCGACGGAAATATCGAGTATCCTCTAACTACTGTCGGTTTCCTTTTTATTGGATGAATGGGGGGATCTTTGGTTGTATTATGGAGACGCATGTTACTGTTATTCGAGCCGACAGAGCCGTGGCCTGGGGGAATCCTTGTTGCTTCTCCATGGTCCTGGTTTCTGCTTGAAAGTGGCTTTCCGGGGACCGTATGGCTGAGGGCCTGGGAATATACGCTTTCGCGGGCGGTTTCAGGTCTTGTAGCGGTATATTCGTCTCGCTTGGGGGTGGGGTGGGTGATGGAGTTCGCAGTAGAGCCTTCGGAGTTGGAGAAGATGAATAACATATAGATTCATAGTCTCCATCATCTCGGGAGCTTTTAGCGGTATGATTTCCGGGTGGCTGCGGAAATTCTTCTAGCAGGGGGGCGAACTCTTCGTAGATCCATGGTCTCCCTCATCGCGAGAGGGGGTATCGATTTCTGCGAATAGTTTGTCCCATCCTAACATAACAGAGTCGCGCTTAGCAACGCGACGTCGATGCTGAAGAAACCATGCAAGAAATGCCAAGATAATGAGAGGGACAAGAATCCCAGATAAGATAATGGATACTGCTGCGCGTGTGTCCATGATGACTAGAAGGCAATGCTGCAGGAGAGATATGTTGGGATTAATCTGTCATAGACAAGGTATACATAACAGGGATATATATACAATAGAAAAAGTAATAGTATTAAATAAATGTTCAAAGACGTTAAAGAGCACGATAATTTTTATCACATGCAGCCCATCCGCAGGGATATGCAGGGAGCTAAATTATTGTGTCACTGTGCAGTTTGCTGATTCTCGCGTGAACCCCTGCCTCTAAGACTGCAAGCACTTTGGCCGCTTTGCTGCCGTCCTGCCCACCATGGGCTCCGTATCTTCCGCTCCCAACACGATATTCTTGATATTCTGCGGCGTCACACTCAGTACAATGTCCAAACTACCTTAACAAATAGGTCGTAAATAAAACCACTACTACTTGTCTAAACTACCATACCAGAATTGCTGGAGGAGGTAAACTGGCGGCGACGGCTCAGCCACCTCACGTGGTTGCTGTGCGAGAGTTTAGATCCTCGCTGCCGTCATTACTGCACGCACGATCCATGGTCGTTGTGCCGTGCATACCCACTGTACGGTTTGCGGTTAGATGGACTTCACAGAGGTTCTTCCTGGTATGCTTCCAATCACGCACTTTTCTTTCCGTCTGAGCATCGTGCCATCTACGTTCCTACATGTGGCCCACATGATGTGGGTAAGATCAGAAACATACAGGAGAGGGTCCTCACATGGATTGGAGTCATATGGCGAGGCGGCACTTTAGTTTCACAACTTAAAGCCTATGATTGGAATATCTTTTACACAAAACTACCAGGAGATATCGTGAAACCAATGAATCCAAGTCTCGGTGTCCCTCTTTAGGAGCCGGTCTAGATTATCTCTCGGGTCAAACCTCATTTTAAGTTCCGGGTTAAAGTTTGAGTTAATGACCTTGCTACAAGCCTTTCCAATGGCAGGAATTCTGTCTAAATTACCTCCATACTCAGTATACTTAGACGTAAAGTTAGAGTACTCCTTTTCCGCGGGAGTGGCGTCTACAAAACTCATTAGCTCAGATAGCTAAATTCGGGAGAAATCTTACCTGTGGCTACCTCCTTGTAAACAATGTAATAGTTTAGATCTGGAACAGTTTTGTGCAGTGGTACCTCGAATTCATGCATTGAACTTATCGTTGCCTCTATGTGGGGACGATCTTTTTCTGCGATGTTGACCTTGATGCAAGGAGACTCGAACAGCTGCAGCCACTTATGCCCCCCCTGGTCTTTATACGTGTCGCAGAACGTGCTGATTTCGGAATCATTAAATCCACCATCTGCTAAATCCATGAGATAAGACCTCCCAAGTTAATTAAAACACTAACCTTGGTACTCTAGATGGCTTATCCTGGGGAGCCTCTCGGGGTGGATAATGTACCCGACTTTTAGGCCGGCCTTCAGGCAGAACAACTGGAAAGTGGCCTTAAAGTCTAGATGGTGAAAGTCAATTATTTTGGCGTCCTCATTATGGGGGGAAAGATGGGTGTTCATGGCGACTGGTGTAATTAGGTCCAGAATTAAGGAGAGGCGTCAATTATCTCTTATAATGATGAAAATTATTAAGGATAGTATTTCCCCTGTCCATGTTCAATCACAAGCCTAATATATCTGAAAATATGCATGGCCACATTGTGCGGGGGTGTCGGTTGGTGAATCGAGAAAATTAGATCTGAGAATATGTGTTGCTCCTGCGGGAGGACACTCTATTCTCGCAGCACGGCAAAGGTCGCTGTCTTCTCCCCAGTGCATATGAGACACCCGATTGCTCCTCTTCCCAAAAATTGACACGTTTCACAACATTCGTGTTTATGTGGCTGTCCCCACGCTCACCACATGGGTCAACCAATTGGTCAAGAGCAATAGGCCAAAACTACCGAGGCTGAGGAGGTGGTGGCTTGGGAAGGCCAGTTGTATCGTATGCCCCCCTTCCTTTTTCACAGGGCCTTGAAGATGAATCTCTCATCGTAATTGCTTCAATGTATACTTGGAAATCGGTCAGTAAATTTCAAGACCAAGTCTTTGGGCCTCTTACAGTTAGAATGTTTAGTGTAGAGGATGTTTACATTATGCAAGGCTGGCCAGTGGGAATTGGTGACTATTAAAACTTCCGCCATGCAGATATATTATGATCTCCCAGTAAATGCGGGAGACGGAATTTGGTAACTGGTGTTGATGCTTCCAGGAGCTGCTCAGGTCTGTTCTATACATTACACAGACCCACGAGTACTAGCACGTGAGAACGGAGAAAATATGAAAAATTAAGTGATGTATTAAGGCGCTGCCATGTGGCCATACGAATGAAAGTATACTACTTTGAGAAGTTTACTTATCCTCTCCGTACACCCCTGAAATATTTCCACCTAGACATGGCTCTTCGCTTAGTTATTGCATTAAATGTTATACTCGCTTTCCCCTTCACCAATAACGCACTTTTCCACTGCAAAGTCAAGGAGATAAATATCAGCAGTTGATAACTCGTTGTATGGCGGTGGATGAATATCCGCTTCAAATTTCTTTGCACAGACTGTTAGTCACAACACATAGCTATAAATCATATTGCTATAAGCTCTTACCTAAAAGATAGCGCTAGGGTCATCTGTGAAAATCCCCTGACCCGATGCTACAATTGTAGTAACAACGGATGCAGCATCATCTCTAACATCAATTTTAAGATCTTGCAGACTCATTATGGCATCCTCTTCAGGGGTGAGGTGAAGGGTGACTCCAAGCTTCACGTGCTGATAAAGGGGTTCCTCATCGTATTCAATGGCCACTTCTGAGAGGCGTTTGCTAACCTGCTCGAGGCGTGCGGAAACCTCCCGATGACTTGCTTCATCTAAGCCAGGTCCTTCATCAGACTTGGGGAAAGGTGATGACTGTGGTAGCAGCGTTGATGGAGGCGCCGGTAACAGAGGCTCTCTGCGCTTGGTCAATATGCTTGCTCATGGGATCCATGTCTTCTACTTACTCAATTGAACTGTAAGATCCATCCTCACGCCCACTAGTAGGAGGAGCTGAATTACCAGACATATTCAAGACTGGTAAGATGATGAGTAGCTAGTAAAGTAAAAGGCTCGGTACGAAAATGGAGGCAACCAAGACAGTCGGTAGTCGCATGGAGGTGAGGCGACTAAGATGGTTCGCGACCGGACTGTCCACGGCATATGTACTTAAATCGTGTAGAACGAAGTCGGCCTCGCAGAATAAATTGCCATAATGCCAACCAGACTACACAAATCATGCCAGAAAAACCTGCTGGCATCATGATCCAGAATGAAGGATTCGCTAGCCCGTATGCATTAATAGAGGCACCCCATTTCTATAGTGTCTCAGGGAAGAACGAAGGCCTGTACCACGCCGGTAGTGGGACCATGAGATGATTATATAAGCTTTAGTATTTTACTAAAGCTTAGGTAATTTGTATGGAGTTCTCCCCTGTCTTTGTTATCTCCCTGTTCATCACCTTGCCTAGACAGGAATAGTCTTGTGTATCCTCCCAACGCCACTATGCAACTGTGGTCCAGTGAGTACGGGGTAATAACTGCAAGGACAGACAGTTATCGCCCGCCCTGTCTCTGCTTGTGATTTCACCTCTTACACACTCATCGCTCATCACAATGGAACCCCCAAAAGTCACCTTTGCGGCTATTGTTGGGATTTTTCAAGGTCTTCCCCCAGATCATGGCGTGGAAACTCTTGAAGAGATCATCAAGTTACTTCGACCGCTTTTTCTACCTCATTTCACTCAGGGAGCCGAACCGAAAGACAGATCAAAGAGAAGTCGTCAGTCAATACAGAAAAGCCAGAGTTCTAAAATTATGAACGAAACGGTAGTCCCTAAAGACTCGGAAACTTTTGAAGCATCATCAGATGCTAACGCCCCGAGAAACTCTGAAGCATCTGAAGTATCATCTGATACTGACTCCCTAGAGAAGACCAAAATCTCTAAAAACATTCGCTCCCAATTTCAAAAATGGATTGAAGATCCTCGTTCGTTCTGGGATGAATCGATCGAACCTTTGCAACTTACGATACAGCAAAATGTCACTAGTAACTTGCAAAAGTTTTTTAAACACGAAGCCAAGAGCAAATCTCTACTTGACGTTCAAATAATCCAACGGAGATTGGGTTGTGTTTTAATGCACGACAGCTTTAAACGACATTACCCAAGGCCGCTGTTGCAAATTTCGAAGGGCCACATAAAGGGATTCCTTGAGAAAATTGGTATATCACAGAATTGTACAGCAATTTACCTTGAACGAATTCGGCGCGGGCAGAAATGCATAGAATTCTGTAAGAGGATTCAATCCGATGGCGGCAAATTAGATTATGGGCCCTTGTTTCTTGATGGTCTCCCAGATGCCATGTAAGAAACCTCTCCCTGAAATTAGGTCTAAGCTAAAACAAATACCAGATGGGATACTGATCAGACTCATTATCGCAACAAGTTCAGTGAGGAAATGGAGTATCTGAAATCCAAGGACATTAGCACATGGTCGCAAAACTCTGGGGCTCGATTGGTAGCGGAGCTTACTCTCAATTACCTCCAGCAGTTTATCTGGCCTCAAGGAAACAAGCGAAAACAATCGACTCAGGACGGTTGGGGCCAACAATCAGAAGAGAATGTGGCAGTACATAAACGTGCACGCGTTACAGCGGTGCACGATGCTCCTCACATTGTTGGACCGAACATCCTGCGGGCGGACAGCAGGTTTGAACCTAACCTGCCTTCGCATAACGCAGACCCCACACGGACGTTGCAATTCCAGCCATTGCAATCTCAGAGTGTCATTGGGAATGGTGCGTCAGCAGTTGCCTGGGAGCATCCACGGAGCGAGTTGAGCACTGGAGAACAATATATGGCGTCCGATAGCTTGGGAAATGCTAGTTTCACAGTTCCGACGCCAAGCAACACGAACACGAATTACCCGAATACTGACACCGAATTTCTTGACCTAGGCCCAGGGGTTTGGTATAACGTTGACTTTAATGACTTAGGTGCGGGAAATTTCCAGCTACAGCCAGACTTCCCTTCAACAAGCAATTTAGGGTTCCAGGAACAGGGTGGCAACGGAAACATGAATGTTCATTGCTTCTTGAGCAATAATAGCCAAATTCCGGCTATAGTAGGGGATAATGTTTATGTGTCAAATAACATAGTACATGGGTGAGGGGAAACACCGCCAGTCTGGCCAAACAAATTTGTATAGTAGTGAGCTGCGGTGTTTTTTTCACTGACGTGCATGGGGAGGGTAGCAGTATAGATTGGACTCTTAGAATGTACCGGTTGGTTATGGCAATCCTCTAGATAATCTTTAGCCAGAGGAAATACATAATTTCGCCCTTAACTGTTAGAATAATTCGCCTAGAAAGCATAGACATATTAAACTTTTTGCCCGTCTGAAACTCATACAAAAAATCTCCATCTTCAATTCGACATCCCTCCGAGCAGATGAGTGGAACCATGACACCTCGTTGTGTGGTGGTCATAATAGGCGGTCTGACTCTACATATAAACAAATCCTCAATAGCGGGATACTATTATTATTAACAATAACATTCCTAGAAAGATAGGAGGAACAACAAACCTTCTGCGCTAAAGGCAGTGTAATATGAGCAAGATCACTGTGTCTACAGTGATCAAAGTTATCGGAACGTTTGGCGGGCTCCCATTCTGCATGTGGATTTGCTGCCAGCCAGCTGGATAATTGTTGCACAATTTTCTGTTCCGTGATGTCGAGAATTTGTTCAGTTATCTCTTGTCCACTCATAGTACTTATGTGAAAAGATTGAGTCGTGCAGTAAGAGCTTCTTGTAACGTGACTTGTGAGTATTGCCTTAGTTTTAGTTAGAGCGATCCTGGTGTGTTATATTCGCTTTTTTGATGCTCTTCATCAAACGTTACTTGAGGAGGCGGGGTTTGATGCCAGATGTCTTGAATTTTTGTGATAGTCACATGACTCGTTTGACGGTTTGAGTGGACAGCACCTGAATTGGACCACTGGCATTCCCTTGTCGCCACCTTGATTATGCATGGGCGCCTTAGGCCGCATTTGACGCCACCTGCCGTAGCTCCTGTGGCTGCAGTCCCCACCCCTGCACAGGATTGCCATGAGTATCGCTTGTATTCCTTACTCCGGCAACAAGATCTTCTAAGCCCCAGCGGCTCTCCTGAAGTTCCACTGCCTAACATTTGAGCTTCTCTACAGGGGGAGGCAGTGGGCACGTATAAGTCGGCCGCGGTGGCTCAAACTTACGTATAAGCTTTATCGGGATCCGTTGATGATTCTCCGAGTCTCCACGCCTCACCCTAGCCACCTGATTCACCGATTCAAGCGGATTCTGGATGCTTTAATTCACCACTCCAGGAGACCCAAGGCGGGACCACTATGACTAGTTCAGCCCATCATAGCAAGGTGTGGATGTATCATTTCATGTATGTTAGATGACTGAAAGGATGCAGAGCCTACTACGCCACCCTCAATTCTCGATCCCTCCCTTACACTGGTTTAGGGATATCATCTAACTAGACAAGTTTTCTTCTGTGAGTTATTGGCCGCTTTGCGTTGGCAGTCCCTAGGCTTGCCTCGCTTTGCCGCTTCGGGGGAAAACGAACACCGTAAAGGGGGTCTCCTATTCTACCTTCTCCGCCTCAGCAAGAACACGAGTAGATTGCAGTCAGGATTTCTGAAAGACATCCGACACAATGGTGTGAACAGAATGATTTGCTCCAGCTATCCGCTATATAAATCCGTAGTGTCCTCTTTCAACACAGTTTTATTATCCTCGGTCAAATCATCTAGAAATCATAAGCTCTTCTACTAGACTTCCATTCCCTTTACCGACTTTGCTTATAAAGTAACCGATCTTCAGATGTCTACGCCTACTACTCTATCAATTCAACGATGGACGGTTGCTAGCCGGAAAGTAGGCTTCGTCATCGCCCCCCAAAAGAGTGCCCAGATTTTATCATGCCAAGCCACGGGTATGTTGTCCTTTATCTTGCTAAAAGAACCATCGGTGATTCTGACTGTCTTATAGCAGCCTCGAAGGAGGATATCAAACAACATCAACAAGCATATGTCGACGTCGGCGGTGATGGGGAATGTCATGGGATCCTACTGTCAAAAAACCCTTGGAAGGTTATAATCACAGAGGAGATGAAGGGGTTGGAGAGGCAGATGCCCTATGTGCTATTCAGCTCATAACTAGACGCATGTTTGAGAAATAGAAAACCGGTCATTGACGTCTGCTTCCGCGGCAAATTATAATGTACTTTTTATTCCTTTCGATTTCAGTTCTATATACATGTAGTTAAACCTTCATATAAATGTGGACTAGTAGACTACGGAGGCGACCAGATTGTGAACCTTGTTCAGGGATTACCTTAGGATATGTCTAAGCTATTGTATGACGGGCTTCCATTTTGCCCAACGCATATCGGAAATTTAGAGTAGTTTCATTAGGGTACTAGGGGTGATTCGTGCAAAGTAAGGACCTCATTGCATGTCGCTTCCAGATGGCCTCGACGCGACCACCTGCTGACAGCCCGACGCATGGGATGGGGGCAGTGACATAATGATCTTGTGAGCCTACTGCTGTTTTTGAAGATGATAAAGCCGAAAGTATGAGGCAATACGATTCTAATCAGGCGGCCATCCGTGGAGATTACTTGACACACACCCGAAGTAACTACTGCACCTGCTTGGCCAGGTCGTACGGCAAATGTTTACACCGCCAACTTCGATGCTACGTTGTTGAAGCCAGAGTGGGTACAGCCGCAAAAGGCTTCGCCCTACCGAGGTGATATCCTTGTCAAGGCGGATGAGAATGTATTTAAATAACTCCCATCCAAGAAGCACCGACTATAAGGCCCTATAACTTAACACTACCGAAAACTTTATCGCCTAAACCGTTGCATCCTCAAAATCTTCCTTTATTCGTACCAACAGATTATCATGGAGTACCTTTTTGCCTTGGCAAAGCTTGCCCACGCACTCCCTGAATTAGACTTTTCCCCCAATGCCAAAGCCTCTCGTTGTCAACACTCAATACAGCTCTTTCTCATCTAGAGGAGAAAAGAGGTATCATCGCTGAAACCCCATCTACACCAGGCGAGTGTTTCTACAGACTAGATTCCGCAATACTCCAAAATCCATCGCATACACCTTTACTTTTCATAGAAGGAACAAAATCGTCTCATGTCGATGGGTATACCGCTCATATTTCAGCCTTATTGGGGGCAGTTGTTGCAATCCGCCTTTCTCCAAGCATACATTTTCCCGAATACGAACACGGAGTCCCTTATCAAGAAAACATTCTCACCGCAATCTTTTTCGTCTTAATTGGTAAAGTGGCAAATCGCTTGCACTGCTCATTGCCCAAACTCTCCAATTACTTACCTGGCGCGGAGTGTCGAGTGATGGACCAATTGGCTACTATTCTCACCTATCGTTCGCAAAATCCAATCCTTGCTAGATACCAAGGTCTACCGACGAATTCTTCTATCACAGGGTTTCACCCGTCATACCATGTTGCTTCAAGGACTATTCATCTCCAACCTCCCGCTTCGAACGCATCCATTTTGGGAACCCATTCTATGAGCACGTTAAACATGGAAACTCTACATCCGACTCCGAGCGCCCCAAAAGCTCGCAAGTTAAACCCCACATCAAAAGCTCGCAACACAAACCCCAGATCAGCAGCCAGTAGGCCAAAAAAGCCTACTCCAAACGCCGAAACTTCAGGCATGAACATCACGAGCTCTGGCAGTCACAACCCCGAGACAGCAGCTAGCACTTCAAATGAGCCCGCTCCGAATGTCTACCCTTCGATCATAACTGTCTCAAATTATTGCAAGCCAAGCCCCAAACCAAAATCTAGTACTACAAATTCTCTAACCCTGGATGTTCCGACCACGGCTACGACCGTCCCAAAGTCGCGCAGTCCAAGTCCCATTAGAACTCCAAACAATCCGAATTTGAAAGTGCTACCTTCGGTAATTTCCACCTTGAGAGATCTGAGCCCGAACTCCAATTCGGGATCCCGCACTCCAAACGCAGGATCCCAAAAGCGCCGCGCTGCCGACTTGGAAATCGACCATAATGAAATGGAACGCGACGCTGAACGCGGGGAAGGTTGTGTAACTGATATTAGCACTGTCGATTCAGAACCGCACTCGAAAAGGAGGAAACAAGGCCTTCCTGATGACGACTTGTCGGGAGGTCGTTCTAGCAGGAAGCCGTCAGATGATGGCAGCTCAACACTTCGCGCATCTGGTATTCAGAATGAAGATTGAAAGGGCGTGGGAGATGATGTCAGAGGTTTGACCCCTCAACCCCTCTACGTGGGGTCGGTGGGGGAGTTTAGTTTGTAACAAATTACGCAGGCAGGCAGCTGGCTCACATCGAGCTTCTGAAGAAATCGGACACGGCTTCCTCGTTGTCATTATTATAAACCTTGATTTCATATGTAAAAGGTTGGGAAGTATTTGAAAATGAGAGAATTAAAAGGAATTGGTTATATTAATAATTAGCATACATAAATTTCTGAGTATACTCAAGAATCCACCATCCAGTTTTCCCTGCATCAACACATTTCCTCATAGCTTGTAATGAACTCTCCCCTGTAAAAACTTTCCCGCGCTAGCAGCTGTTATAGCCTGTTAGCGCAGCGGGGTAATTTTGCAGGTCAACTGGCGTGTCTCTCCGCTAGGGCCTAACTGACCCTAACAGCGCAAAAAGAGGAAGGGATTCGGAGAGCTTCACCTTCCTCGAGAGCTGGCGTCACAGCCCGCGCAGCTCTGCTGCCAACACGTTGCCTCGCAAGAGGCACAGCCGACACTCTGCCCCGTAAGGGGTTAATAGCCTCGTATGAGACAACCACTTCTCTGCCTCGCAAGAGGTACACCGTCTCGTTAGAGACATCGCCAACACGTCGCCTCGCAAGAGGCCAGCCGACGCATTGCCTTGCAAGAGGCACACCGGCCGTAGCCTGCCCCAAGTCACTTGCCAGACCCCGTCAAGGGTCTAGCAACCAACATTCAGGTTTTTCCCCTCCGTAAGGAGGGTTTTTATCCTGGTGCTCAAAGCTTGAAGTCCTAGGCTTCTAATTTCTCTTTTGTAACTAGTACCACGCCCAAGCACAGCTCTCGCTGGCGCCGGCCGTCATAACATTCCACTGGGAATATATGCATGACGTAAATAGAACAATCAATCAATCCATGCCGTCAATTGCGGCCCATCTAGTGCTGGTAGCTGTATCCTGGACTCTCGCGGATTGCAAGGCAGCGGCCTAATGCACTGAACCGACTGCTTGGAGCGATGCTAGTTTTCGAACCCGAACAGCGGATCACAGCGAAGAAGTGTTACGAGCAATGTCAAACGTTCCTCGGAATAAAGGACCCAGCTCCCGATGTAGCATTACCCGCTGGCGAATGCGGCAAATGTCCAATTGCGTCATAGCCGAGCCAGCCAATGAGCCAAAGCTGTGTCCAGCCTTCCCGGTGCCGCTACAGTATGGCACTGGAGATGCTGGAGACAAACATAATTGGCACTGGAGGCCACATTTTCTTGACTCCGGAGAGCCAAGACTAGGTCTAGCGCCGGAGATATCGCTAAATATTCCGGAGGTCTGGATAAATTAGAAGATATCGTTTTAGCAGGTCGAGAAGGAAGTAGCTCGAGGCTTTTGAGCGAGGGAGCTGGGTCGGCGATTTTTTTCCAGGATGTCTGTTTATGTCATTGCCATAGGAATAAAGCGCTTATTGCGTATGTTTATAAGGTTATTCGTAGTGGCTATAGCTTGTAGATTTCTATGTCTCCTCCATAAATTACTGGTAATAATAAGAATTAAGATCGTTTTCAAGGTATATTCTGGGTATATTCTACTGGTACCTCTGTAATCATCTCGCACAATACGGCTGCAAAAACTACTAGTAATAACCGGAGGCACTAAGAAGTTACTAGCAACAGGATTGAGTCTGGGTACCTGCGGATTATACTACGGAGTACGGAGTAGTAATTGTGTATTTAAGTTACCAGTCATCCGTTTTACGCGTCCGGGTTCTACTGGTAATGTGATGGATTACTCTGTAGTTACCAGTTATTAGGCTAGTAATGCCGGGTTTACTGGTACTCATTTTAGCCCAATTGCTAGTAGCTGATGAATGCTAGTAACCACTGAGAAGCGGGTACTGGTATCCTACAGGTACTACTAACTTAGACGGCGCTATTACTGGTAAAACAGTCCTGCCCATTAGCAATTACCAGTACTCCCACACTTCAGTTACCAGTACTACTAGACAACAGTCTGCAATTACTAGTACTAATATATAAGAATACCTAGTTACCAGCATTAATGTGCATCTATCTTTCTATACTAATAAGTCTACCCAGCCATACGTTCAAAGCCCATAAAAGATTACTAGTAAATCAAGCTGTAGTCTATACCAAAAAAAGTGCAGAGGTACTGGTATACTGTCCCTTGCCTTAGACCAAAGATTAATAGCTGACTTGCTGGTAATGTATTACTCTGTGTAAAGGTTCAGTACTCTAGAGGGAGGTATTGCCCCAAATAAAACATGAACGAGGTATTGTACGAACCCCAACCAGGTTGAAAAAACGACCCTCGGCGGTTACATCACCACAGGTCGAAAAAATGACCCTTGGCGGTTACATCACCACAGGCCGGAAATAAGACCCTCGGCGGCTACGTGGTGCCAGGTCGAAAATAAGACCCTTGGTGGCTACGAAATTTTGACAATTGCATGTAGGCCAACACCGATCAGTCCTCTGTACTTAAACACTCGCTCATCCTGCGTTTCCCCCACCCTTCTCAAGCATCTCAGACATATAAAGTTCCTAACATTAACTAAAGCTTTTTTAGGGAATGAATCTATTACATTAGATAGATGCTTCTTTCCATACATCCACCAATCTCACCCACTAAATTCCATCTACCAAATCTTATCTACCAAATCACGCTTACCAAATCCCATCTACTAAATCTCATCTGCTAAATCCCATCCGCTAAATCTCATCCACTAAATCTCATCTACTAAATCCCATCCATCAAATCTCATCCACTAAATCCCATCCGCTAAATCTCATCTACTAAATCCCATCCATCAAATTTCATCCACTAAATCCCATCCGCTAAATCTCATCCGCTAAATCTCATCCACCAAATCCCATCTACCAAATCCCATCCACCAAATTTCATCCACTAAATTTCATCCACTAAATCCCATCCGCTAAATCTCATCTACCAAATCTCATCCACTAAATCCCATCCGCTAAATCTCATCTACTAAATCCCATCCATTAAATTTCATCCACTAAATCCCATCCGCTAAATCTCATCCGCTAAATCTTATCCACCAAATCCCATTTACCAAATCCCATCTACCAAATTTCATCTACCAAATTTCATCCACTAAATCCCATCCGCTAAATTTCATCCGCTAAATCTCATCTACCAAATCTCATCCACTAAATCCCATCCACCAAATCTCATCTACCAAATCTCATCCACTAAATCCCATCCATTAAATCTCATCTACCAAATCTTATCCACTAAATCTCATCCACCAAATCCCATCTACCAAATCTCATCCACCAAATCCCATCTACCAAATCCTATCCACCAAATCTCATCCACTGAATCCCATCCGCTAAATCTCATCCGCTAAATCTCATCTACTAAATCCATACATTTATTAATTTGCATCTACAAAATCTACATCTATTATATCCGCAAATTACAGAGTATAATCCCTTAAATCACTCTAATAGAGACACCATCTATCTATACATCCATTATCAAGATTATTAATAAACATTATCTTTCACATCTCCTTATCCGTACATCACCAAATCCCACTTATATATATAAAAATTTAATAAAGAGGTCATAAGCACGTAATGCTTGGTCTGCGACCGCCTTAATTCGCGAATTCGTAACAGAGAAGTCTCGTCTACGCACTGGATGTCAGAGGTATTTTTCTTAGTGGAATGTCTTTAGATTACTTACACTATTATTTCTGCTTTGGTGTTATATATAGCTGCAAGAAAGATAAAACCTCTCATAAGGTCCGCCCAACATCGGGCAATTCTCATACGCTTTTGCACTTACCGGCGTAATTCTTTTAGAGAGAACGGCTCCGTCTAAGCTTTCACATAGAGATCGATGAGGACACTGGTGTTGCCTTTGCCGACACCTCTGTGCAACCTTCCTCTGCGTGCAATGATCGACTTAACAAAGGCTAGGACCTGACTGAGCTGTACATAAGCTAGCCTTGATGCCCAAATGCATCCCCATAATGGCGGATCATATCATCAATGGTTGCGAGGGCTAAGGTGATTATTGCATCGCCAAGCATGGTATTCGCCGGAATGGCAGTCTTTCTTGCTAGGTGGGACTAAAATTTATGGATTTTTTGATAGTGGCCCTTAAAGAACAGTAACACAGCTTGCCGCATCATAGAGGAGGGTAAATTTAAGTCAATATTTATTTTCGTAGCATACATAGGCTGGTCCCCGTCGCCGGCTTCGGTTATTTGCGTCGTGCTTATGTCGTAAGCCAAGGTTTCTTTGCATCCATTCTCATTCTGATCTACTCCGTACCTCCATTTCTGTAGGCAGCTCGTAGGGGTACATAGATTACTAGCATGCCATTTTGCTTGGGATGATAGATTTAATTGTTCATGAGAGTAAACATCATAGGGTATTTCTACAAATTTCCAGACATTCGCAGTACATTGACTAGTCTTTTTTAAGACCTGAGGGTATAAGAATAAGCGCCCATAGAGGTTCAGATTGACGTTTGGCTAGCAGTGTCGAAAAAAACTGCATAAAGCGCTTAGCAACGAAGCCGCCCACCAATTACAGGATCATCCCTTCGTGACCAATTCTTTAAGCATTCTATTTCTCGAGTGTTTCTGATGATATTGATAGCCTTTGCAATGATAAAGTCAACTTAGCTTGACTGAAGGCTTTCTCGCAGTCTATAGCCATTGCTGGAATAGCACGGAGATCTAAGGCAAGACTGCTGAGGGTTGGAAATGTGCTTCGTTGAGATAACCACCATTGAATTGTGTCATGTGCCGGCGGGAAACCCATTCAAAGGAGACGCGACTGCGTTAGTTAGACAGGGGCAAGAATTGAAACCGTCACCAATTGATACCTACCTGCGAGATCGCGTAGCGATCTCTGCTATGTTGTGCACTCATTCACTCCCTTGCGACCAAAAACCTGACAGAATTGGGTCATTAACTGGCTGTGGGAGGTCAAGCCTGCCAAATGGAGCTGTAGGGAGGTTTGGTATTGAATCGGGGTTATTGGGATCGAATTCTACAGAGGATGATGCCTCTGAGGAAGTAGAAAGCTGTGAAATAATGCCTCGAGGGTGGGAAGCACCGAATACTGTAGGTTCATCGCGAATTGGTGTTGGTGTAGCTATTGAAATTATGTAGTTGAGGTCTTGTTGCTTGAAGCGAATATCTTGCAACGCGTCGCGGGTCGTGTTAGAGCTAGCTGCATAAATGTTATGCTATACTAACTATTTTCCAGCCAATCATATCCTTTTCTAAAGTTTTACTAAGCATACCCTATATTTATTAAATCTATTAAACTTTCTAGGGTCTTGAGTATTTAATCGTTTGAATGTACAAATAGCTTCAGACTTGTTTATTTGATTTGCTAGGTTTTATCAAATGTTAGAGGATATTATACCAATTTGCTTGCTCTGTTGTATTTAGAATATAGGTATTAGACGAGTATGAGTGCTGATGGCGCTGATGTTGCTGATGTTTTTGTTTTGCTTATGTCGCTACTAATAGTGTTTGATTTGTTAACACTTGTTGCAGTCTATACCTGACGTACTTAACGACGAGGTCATTGTAGCCAAGGGGCTAAACCAGATCCTGTAGATAGATTCTTAATCACTCCGAAAATAAGGCCCTTGTACTTCTGTTGCACGGTTAATTTTTAGTTCGCCTTATTTTCGACCTCATTGACGGCGGCTACAATACATCAGCATCACATAACCTTTGGCGTTAGCGCGGTCAGGTTACAACCATGTACATATGACTAGATAAAAAGGCATATTACGTACTGCGTTTACATTGAGTATTGCCTCCTTTAATTATTTTTCTATATAGCCTTTACTTTGATATAATGGAATAGGATAAATCGCTAAAGAGGAAAAGGCATTACTGGTAATGTATGAGCGGAAGATCTCGCTGGACTTTAAGGCAATCCATGGATACCAGTACCTCTACTACCGTTATATATGTGTAAGGTTTGCATCTGCCAGTAACCTGTTCGGCCCCCCGAGGCACTAATTTGCACTAGCAGTTACGAGACGTGCGTGGGATGATACTGGTAAGCACATGCGATAGGGTGTTAATGACTGGTAACTTAGAAGTCCCCGCATACTTCTGCTGGTAATTTAAGCAAGTGATTACCAGTAATTATAGAAGGGCGGCTCTAGTGTACCAGTAATTGTACGGTAAGAGTTAGTG